>JAOWAW010113979.1:0-13320 GCA_028565695.1 Nicola tetela
AATGCAGATCCCACTAGACGTTAATCTATGAGATTGTGGCGTGTAGTAGACGTCACTTTCCAGTCATAATTTTACGGCAACTTGTCGTCATTTTCATACCAGACTTGCACCTGTTGAAAACTGATTTGTTGGAAGTCAAGAGCTTCGAAAATACATGCCTGATATGAACTTTTCAAGCAATAATTCTTTCTTTGAAAAGTATGCGAATGCACTGATGATTGGGTGTTGCTGTCTTTTGTCTTTTCAAATCTTGGCCGGACTTCACCAGGGAGTAAGTTTCATAATTTTCAGACTCATCTCATCTTTGAGTAGATGTTGTCACGGTGTGGTTAATCTAATGTAGTACTTCATTTGTGAAGTCACCGGAATTTATCATCTCAACAACTTTCTGATTGACAGTGTGTTTTCTGAAGCCAGCATTAGCCAAATTCAGGTCACACTAGATGTTAACCTATGAGATTATGGCGTGTAGTAGATGTTACTATCCAGTCGTAATTTTACGGGAACTTGTCCTCAATTCTGTGCCGAACTTGCACCTGTTGGAAACTGATCATTTGGAAGGGAAGAACTTTGAAAATAAATGCCCGATTATGAACTTATGAAGTAATAACTCTTTCTTCCAAAAACATACGACTGCACTGATGATTTGTTGTTGCTGTCTTTTGTCTTGTCAAATCTTGGCGGAAACTTCATCAGGTCGTAAGTTTCATAATTTTCAGACTCATCTCATCTTCAAGCTGATGTTGTCACGTTCAGGTTGATGTAATGTAGTGCTTCATTTGTGAAGTCACCGGAATTTATCATCTCAACTACTTTCTTATTGACAGTGTGTTTTCTGAAGCCAGCATTAGCCTAGAGGAGATCCCAGTAGACGTTTGTCTATGAGATTGTGTCATGTAGTAAACGTCACTTTCCAGTCATAATTTTCCTTGAACTTGGTCACAATTCTATGCCAGACTAGCACCTGTTGGAAACTGATCATTTGGAAGGCAGGAGCTTCGAAAATAAATGCGCGATATGAACTTATCAAGTAATGACTCTGTCTTCCAAAAATATACGACTGCACTGATGATTTGTTCTTGCTCTCTTTTGTCTTATCGAATCTTGATGAAAACTTCCTCAGCTTGTGAGTTTCTTAGTTTTAAGACTCATTTCATCTCTGAGCTGATGTTGTCACGGTGTGGTCGACCTAATGTAGTACTTCATTTGTGAAGTCACTGGATTTTATCATCTCAACTACTTTCTGATAGACATTGTGTTTTCTGAAGCCATCATCAGCCAAATGCAGATCCCACTAAACGTTAATCTATAAGTTTCTTCCATGTAGTGGACGTCACTTTCCAGTCATAATTATTCAAAAGTTTGTCCTCAATTGTCTGCCAAAGTTACTTCTGTTGAAAACTGATCTGTTGGATGGCAAGGGCTTCGAAAATAAATGCCCAATATGAACTTATCAAGTAATAACTCTTTCTTCCGAAAGGATACGAATGCACTGATGATTTGTTGTTGCTGTCTTTTGTCTTGTCAAATCTTGGCGGAAACTTCATCAGGCTGTAAGTTTCATAATTTTCAGACTCACCTCATCTTTGAGCTGATGTTGTCACGTTCTGGTTGATCTAATGTGGTGCTTCATTCATGAAATCAGTGGAATTTATCATCTGAACTACTTTCTGATTGGCAGTGTGTTTTCTGAAGCCAGCATTAGCCAAATGCAGATCCCACTAGACGTTAATCTATGAGATTGTGGTGTGTAGTAGACGTCACTGTCCAGTCATAGTTTTACAGCAACTTATCCTCAATTTTGTGTCGGAGTTACAGCAGTTGAGATCTGATCTTTTGGAAGGAAGAGCTTTGAAAATAAATGCCCAATATGAATTTATCAAGTAATAAGGCTTTTTTCCAAAAAGACGCGAATGCACTGATTATTCGTTCTTGCTGTCTTTTGTCTTGTCAAATCTTGGCGGAAACTTCATCAGGTCGTAAGTTTTATACTTCTTGGACTCATCTCGTATTTGAGCTGATGTTGTCATGCTGTGGTTGATTAAATGTAGTGCTTCATTTGTGGAGTCACTGGAGTTTATCATCTGAACTACTTTCTTATGGACAGTGTGTTTCTGAAGCCAGCATTAGCCAAACGCAGATCCCACTAGATGTTAATCTATGAGATTGTACCGTGTAGTAGACGTCACTTTTCAGTCAGATGTTTATGGGAACTTCTCCTCAATTCTATTCCAAGCTTGCATCTGTTGGAAACTGATCTGATGAAATGCAAGAGCTTCAAAAATAAATGCGCAATATGAACTTATCAAGTAGTAACTCTTTTTTCCAAAAATATGCAAATGCACTGATGATTTGTTGTTGCTGTCTTTTGTCTTGTCAAATCTTGGCGGAAACTTCATCAGTTCGTAAGTTTCATAATTTTGAGACTCATCTCAACTTTGAACTGATGTTGTCACGGTCAGGTTGATCTAATGTAGTACTTCATTTGTGGAGTCACTGGAATTTATCATCTCAGTTACTTTCTGATTGACAGTGTGTTTTCTGAAGCGAGCATTACCCAAATGCAGATCCCACTAGACGTTAATCTATGAGATTGTGGCGTGTAGTAGACGTCACTTTCCCGTCATAATTTTACAGGAACTTGTCTTCAATTCCATTCCAGTCTTGCACCTGTTGAAAACTAATCTGATGGAAGGCAAGGGCTTCAAAAGTAAATACCTGATATTGACTGATGAAGTAATAACTCGTTCTTCAAAAAATATTTGAATGCACTGATGATTTGTTGTTGCTGTCTTTTGTCTTGTCAAATCTTGGTGGAAACTTCATCAGGTTGTAAGTTTCATATTTTTCAGACTCATCTCATCTTTGAGCTGATGTCACAGTCTGGTTGATCTAATGTAGTGCTTTATTTGTGAAGTCACCAAGATTTATCATCTCCACTACTTTCTGATTGACAGTGTGTTCTCTGAAGGAGAGCATTAGCCAAATGCAGATCCCACTAGACGTTAATCTATGAGATTCTGGTGTGTAGTAGACGTCACTTTCCAGTCATAATTTTACGGCAGCTTGTCCTCAATTGTATGCCAGACTTACACGTGTTGAAAACTGATCACTTGGAAGACAAGAGCTTCAAAAATAAATGCCCAATATGAAGTTATCAAGTCATAACTCTTTCTTCCAAAAATATACGACTGCAATGATGATTTGTGCTTGCTGTCTTTTGTCTTGTCAAATCTTGGCGGAAACTTCATCAGTGCGTAAGTTTCATAATTTTCATACTCATCTCATCTTGTATCTGATGTTGTCACATTCTGGTTGATTTAATGTAGTGCTTCATTTGTGAAGTCACCGGAATTTATCACCTCAGCTACTTTCTGATTGACAGTGTGTTTTCTGAAGCCAGCATTAGCCAAATGCAGATCCCACTAGATGTTAATCTATCAGATTCTTGCATGTAGTAGATGTCACTTTCCAGTTGTAATTTTATGGGAACTTGTCCTCAATTCTCTTCCAGACTTGCACATGTTGAAAACTGATCATTTGGAAGGCAAGAGCTTCAGATAAAAATGCCCGATATGAACTTTTGAAGTAAGAACTCTTTCTTCCAAAAATTTACAAATGCGCTGATGATTTGTTCTTGCTGTTTTTTGTCTTGTCAAATCTTGGTGGAAACTTCATCAGTTTGTAAGTTTCTTAATTTTCTTAGTCATCTCATCTTTGAGCTGATGTTGTCACGTTCAGGTTCATGTAATGTAGTGCTTCATTATTCAAATCACCGGAATTTTTCATCTC
Source organism: Nicola tetela (assembly GCA_028565695.1). NCBI lineage: Eukaryota > Metazoa > Porifera > Calcarea > Clathrinida > Clathrinidae > Nicola > Nicola tetela. The sequence goes on from JAOWAW010113979.1 coordinate 3,793, forward strand.
AACAACTTTCTGATTGACAGTGTGTTTTCTGAAGCCAGCATTAGTCAAATGCAGATCCTACTAGGCGTTAATCTATGAGATTCTGGCGTGTAGTAGACGTCACTTTCCAGTCATAATTTTGCGGGATTTCCTGCTGATTTTTATTCCAGGCTTGCACCCGAAGAGAAATGATCTGTTGGAATCCAAGAGCTTCAAAACTAAATGCCCACTGTGAATATTTCAAGTAATAACTCTTTCTTCCAAACATATACGAATGCACTGATGATTTGTTCTTGCTGTCTTTTGTCTTGTCAAATCTTGGCGGAAACTTCATCAGTTTGTAAGTTTCATAATTTTCAGACTCATATAATCTTTGAACTGATGTTGTTACGGTCTGGTTGATCTACTGTAGTGCTTCATTTGTGAAGTCACCGGAATTTATCACCTCAACAACTTTCTGATTGACTGTGTGTTTTCTGAAGTCAGCATTAGCCAAACGCAGATCCCACTGGATGTTAATCTATGAGATTCTGGCGTGATGTAGAGAGCACTTTCCAGTCATAGTTTTACGGCAATTTCTTGCCTATTCCAAGCCAGACTTGCACCCGTTGGAAACTGATCTGTTGGAAGGCAAGAGCTTCAAATACAAATGCCCAAAATGAACTTATGAAGTAATAACTCTTTCTTCCAAAAATATACAAATGCACTGATGATTTGTTGTTGCTGTCTTTTGTCTTGTCAAATCTTGGCGTAAACTTCATCAGGTCGTAAGTTTCAAAATTTTCAGACTCATCTCATCTTTGAGCTGATTTTGTCACGTTCTGGTTGATCTAATGTAGTACTTCATTTGTGAAATCACCAGAATTTATCATCTCAACAACTTTCTGATTGACAGTGTGTTCTCTGAGGCCAGCGTTAGCCAAATGCAGATCCCACTAGACGTTAGTGTATGAGATTCTGGCGTGTAGTAGACGTCACTTTCCAGTCATAATTTTATGGCAACTTGTCCTGAATTCTTTTCCAGACTTCCATGCGTTGCAGATTGATCTGTTGGAAGGAAGAGCTTCAAAATCAAATGCCCAATATGAACGTATCAAGTAATAACTCTTTCTTCCAAAAGTATACGAATGCACTGATGATTTGTTCTTGCTGTCTTTTGTTTTTTTAAATCTTGGCGAAAACTTCATCAGGCAGTGAGTTTAATAATTATCAGAATCATCTCATCTTTGATCTGATGTTGTCACGGTTTGGTTGATGTAATGTAGTGCTTAGTTTGTGAAGTCACCGGAATTCATCATCTCAACAACTTTCTGATTGACAGTGTGTTTTCTAAAGCCAGCATCAGCCAAATGCAGATTCCACTAGACGTTAATCTATGGGATTCTGGCATGTAGTAGACGTCACTTGACAGTTAGAATTTTACAGGAACTTGTCCTCAATTTCATGACAGGCTTGCACCTGTTGAAAACTGATCTGATGAAAGGCAAGAGCTTCGAAAATAAGTGCCCGATATGAACTTATCAAGTAATAACTCTTTCTTCCAGAAATATACCAATGCACTGATAAATTGTTGTTGCTGTCTTTTGTCTTGTCAAATCTTGGCGGAAACTTCATCAGGTTGTAAGTTTGACAATTTCAAGACTCATTTCATCTTTGAGCTGATGTTGTCACGGTCTGATTGATCCAATGTAGTGCTTCATTTGTGAAGTTGCTGAAATTTATCATCTCAACTACTTTCTGATTGACAGTTGGATCTCTGAAGCCAGCATTAGCCAAATGCAGATCACACTATACGTTAATCTATGAGATTCTGGCACGTAGTAGACATCACTTTCCAGTCATTATTTTATGGAAGCTTGTCCGCAATTCTGTTCCAGGCTTGCACCCGTTGGAAACTGATCTGATGGAAGGGAAGAGCTTCAAAACTATATTCTCAATATGAACTTTCCAAGTACTAACTCTTTCTTCCAAACATATACGAATGCACTGATGATTTGTTCTTGCTGTCTTTTGTCTTGTCAAATCTTGGTGGAAACTTCATCAGGCTGTAAGTTTCATAATTTTGAGACTCATCTCATCTTTGAGCTGATGTTGTCACGATCTCCTTGATCTAATGTAGTGCGTCATTTGTGAAGTCACTGGAATTTATCATCTCAAATACTTTCTGATTGACAATGTGTTTTCTGAAATCAGCATTAGTCAAATGCAGATCCCACTAGACGTTAATCTATGAGATTCTGGCGTGTAGTAGACGTCACTTTCCAGTGATAATATTATGGGAACTTATCCTCAATTCTATGCCAGACTTGGACCCGTATGAAACTGATCTGATGGAAGGCAGATGTTTCAAAAATAAATTCCCGATATGAACACATCAAGAATAACTCTTTCTTCCAGAAATATACGAATGCACTGATGATTTGTTTTTGCTGTCTTTTGTCTTGTCAAATCTTGGCGGGAACTTCATCAGTTCGTAAGTTTCATAATTTTCAGACTCATCTCATCTTTGATCTGATGTTGTCACGTTCTAGTTGATCTAATGCAGTACTTCATTTGTGAAATCACCAGAATTTTTCATCTCAACTACGTTCTGATTGACAGTGTGTTCTATAAGTCCAGCATTAGCCAAATGCAGATCCCACTAGACGTTAATCCATAAGATTCTGGCATGTAATAGATGTCACTTTCCGGTCATAATTTTACGGGAACTTGTCATCAGTTCTGCTCCAGACTTCCATGCGTTGGAGACTGATCTGTTAGAAAGAAGAGCTTTGGAAATAAATGCCCAATATGAACACATCAAGTAATAACTATTTCTTTGAAAAGTATACAAATGCACTGATGATTTGTTGTTGCTGTCTTTTGTCTTGTCAAATCTTGGCGGAAACTTCAGCAAGTAAGTTTCATAATTTTCAGACTCATCTCATCTTTGAGTAGATGTTGTCACTGTCTGGTTGATCTAATATAGTACTTTATTTGTGAAGTCACTGGAACTTATCACCTCAACTACTTTCTGATTGAAAGTGTGTTTTCTGAAGTGAGCATTAGCCAAATGCAGATCCCACTAGACGTTAATCTATGAGATTCTGGCATGTAGTAAGCTTAGATGTCGATTGACATTTAGAATTTTACGAGAAGTTGTCCTGAAATTTATGACAGGCTTGCACCTGCTAGAAACTGATGTGATGGAAGGCAAGAGCTTCGTAGATAGATGCCCGATATGATCTTTTCAAGTGGTAACTCTTTCAGAAATATCCAAATGCATTGATGATTTGTTGTTGCTGTCTTTTGTCTTGTCAAACCTTGGCGGAAACTTCATCAGGTCGTAAGTTTCATAATTTTCAGACTCATCTTGTCTTTGAGCTGATGTTGTCAGGGTGTGGTTGATGTAATGTAGTGCTTCATTTGTGAAGTCATCGGAATTTATCATCTGAACTACTTTCTGATTGGCAGTGTGTTTTCTTAAGCGAGCATTAGCCAAATGCAGATCCCCCTAGACGTTAATCTATGAGATTCTCGCGTGTAGTAGACATCACTTTCCAGTCATAATTTCACGGGAGCTATTCCTCAATTTTATACCAGACTTACACCTTTCTGAAACTAATCTGATGGAAGGAAGAGCATCGAAATTAAATTCCCAATATGAAGTTATCAAGTAATAACTCTTTCTTCCAAAAATATACAACTGCACTGATGAATTGTTGTTGCTGTCTTTTGTCTTGTCAAATCTTGGCGGAAACTTCATCAGTTTGTAAGTTTCATAAATTTCAGACTCATCTCATCTTTGAGTAGATGTTGTCACTGTGTGGTTGATCTGATGAGGTGCTTCATTTGTGAAGTCACTGGAATTTATCATCACAACTACTTTCTGATTGACAGTGTGTTTTCTGAAGCCAGCATTAGACAAATGCAGATCCCAGTAGACTTTTAATCTATGAGGTTCTGGCGTGTAGTAGATGGCACTTTCTAGTGATAAATTTACAGGAACTTGTCCTCAATTCTATGGCAGACTTCTCCCCTTTGGAAACTAATCTGATGGAAGGCAAGAGCTTCGAAAATAAATGCCCGATATGAACTTATCAAGTAATAACACTTTCTTCCAAAATTATGCAAATGCACTGATGATTTGTTCCTTCTGTCTTTTGTCTTGTCAAATCTTGGCGGAAACTTCATCAGCAAGTAAGTTTCATAATTTTGAGACTCATCTCGTCTTTGAGCTGATGTTGTCACGGTCTGGTTGATCTAATGTAGTATTTCCTTTGCGAAATCACCGGAATTTATCATCTGAACTACTTTTGATTGACAGTGTGTTTTCTGAAGCGAGCATTAGCCAAATGCAGATCCCATTAGACGTTAATCGATGAGATTCTGGTGTGTAGTAGACGTCACTTTCTAGTCATAATTTTACGGCAACTCATCCTCAATTTTATGCCGGACTTGCACCTGCTGGAAACTGATCTGAGGGAATGTAAGAGCTTCGAATATAAATGCCCGATATGAACTTTTGAAGTAAGAACTCTTTCTTCCAAAAGTATATGACTGCACTGATGATTTGTTGTGTCTGTCTTTTGTCTTGTCAAATCTTGGCGGAAACTCCATCAGTTTGTAAGTTTCATAATTTTCTGACTCATCTCATCTTTGGGCTAATTTTGTCACGTTCTGGTTGATCTAATGTAGTGCTTCATTTGTGAAATCACCAGAATTTATCATCTCAACTATTTTCTGATTGACAGTGTGTTCTCTGAGGCCAGCGTTAGCCAAATACATATCCCACTCAACATTAATCTATGAGATTGTGGCGTGTAGTAGACGTCACTTGCCAGTCAAAATTTTACAGGAACTTGTCCCTAATTCTATTCCAGACTTCCACAGGTTGGCGACTGATCTGTTGGAAAGAAGAGCTTCGAAAGTAAAATGCCTGATATGAACTTGACAAGTAATAACTCTTAACTCTTTCGTTAATCTATGAGATTCTGGCATGTAGTAGATGTCACTTTCCGGGCAGAGTTTTACAGGAGCTTCTGCTCTGTTTTATGCCAGACTGACATCTGTTTGAAAGTGCTCGTTTGGAAGGAAGAGCTTCGAAAATGGATGCCCAATATGAACTTATCAAGTAATAACTCTTTCTTCCAAAAATATACAAATCCACTGATGATTTGTTGTTGCTGTCTTTTGTCTTGTCAAATCTTGGTGGAAACTTCATCAGGTTGTAAGTTTCATAATTTTGAGACTCATCTCACCTTTGAGCTGATTTTGTTACGGTCTGATTGATGTAATGTAGTGCTTCATTTGTGAAGTCACTGGACATTATCATCTGAACTACTTTCTGATTGACAGTGTGTTTTCTGAAGCCAGCATTAACCTAGAGGAGATCCAACCAGACGTTGATCTATGAGATTCGGGCGTGTAGTATACATCACTTTCCAGTCATAATTGTTCAGTAACTTGTCCTCAATTCTATTCCAGACTTCCACCTGTTGAAAACTGATCTGTTGGAAGGCAAGAGCTTCGAAAATAAATGCCCAGTATGAAGTTATCAAGTAATAACTCTTTCTTCCAAAAATATCCGACTGCACTGATGATTTGTTTTTGCTGTCCTTTGTCTTGTCAAATCTTGGCGGAAACTTCCTCAGCTCGTAAGTTTCATAATTTTGAGACTCATGTCATCTTTGAGTAGATGTTGTCACGGTGTGGTGTATGTAATGTAGTTCTTCATTTGTGAAGTCACCGGAATTTATCATCTCAACTACTTTCTGATTGGCAGTGTGTTTTCTAAAGCCATCATTAGCCAAATGCAGATCCCACTAGACATTAATCTATGAGATTCTTGCATGTAGTTAATGTCACTTTCCAGTCATAATTTTACAGGAACTTGTCCTCAATATTATGCCAGACTTTCACCTGTTGAAAACTGATTTGTTGGAAGGAAGTGCTTTGAAAATAAATGCCCAATATGAACTTATCAAGTAGTAACTTTTTCTCAGAAAAGTATGCGAATGCACTGATAATTTGTTTTTCCTGTCTTTGGTCTTGTCAAATCGTGGTGGAAACTTCATCAGCGAGTAAGTTTCATAAATTTCAGACTTGTCTCATCTTTGAGCTGATGTTGTCACAGTGTGGTTGATGGAATGTAGTGCTTCCTTTGTGAAGTCACCGGAATTTATCATCTTAACTACTTTCTGATTGGCAGTGTGTTTTCTTAAGCGAGCATTAGCCAAATGCAGATCCTACTAGACGTTAATCTATGAGATTGTGGCGTGTAGTAGACATCACTTTCCAGTCATAAATTTACGGTAGCCTGTCCTCAATTCTATTCCCGACTTGCACCCGTTGGAACTAATCTGATGGAAGGCAAGAGCTTTGAAAATAAATGCCTAATATGAAGTTATCAAGTAATAACTCTTTCTTCCAAAAATAAACGACTGCACTGATGATTTGTTGTTGTTGCCTTTTGTCTTTTCAAATCTTGGCGGAAACTTCCTCAGCTTGTAAGTTTCATAATTTTCAGACTCATCTCATCTTTGAGTAGATGTGTTCACGGTGTGGTTGATGTAATGTAGTGCTTCATTTGTGAAGTCACCCAAATTTATCATCTCAACTACTTTCGGATTGACAGTGGTTTCTCTGAAGCCAGCAATAGCCAAATGCAGATCCCACTAGACATTAATCTATGAGATTGTGGCGTGTAGTAGATTTCACTTTCCAGTCATACTTTTATGGGAACTTGTCCTCAATTCTATTCCAGACTTGCACCTGTTGAAATCTGATCAAAAGGAAGGCAAGAGATTTGAATATAAATGCCTAATATGAGCTTTTCAAATGATAACTCTTTCTTCGAAAAATATACAACTGCAATGATGATTTGTTGTTGCTGTCTTTTGTCTTGTCAAATCTTGGTGGAAACTTCATCAGCAAGTGAGTTTCATAATTTTGAGACTCATCTCATTTTTGAGTAGATGTTGTCACAGCCTGGTTGATTTAATGTGGTGTTTCATTTGCGAAGTCACCGGAGTTTTTCATCTCAACTACTTTCTGATTGACAGTGTGTTCTCTGAAGCCAGTCTGGGCCAAATGCAGATCCCACTAGACGCTAATCTATGAGATTGTGGCGTGTAGTAGATGTCACTTTCCGATCATAATTTAACGGGAGCTTGTCGACGTCCTCAATTTTCTGCCAGACTTACACCCGTTTAAAACTGATCTGTTGGAAGCCAAGAGCTTCAAAAGTAAATGCTCGATATGAACTTATCAAGTAATAACTCTTTGTTCCGAAAATATACAACTGCGATGATGATTTGTTGTTGCTGTCTTTTGTCTTGTCAAATCTTGGCGGAAACTGCATCAGTGGGTAAGTTTCATAATTTTCAGACTCATCTCGTCTTTGAGTAGATGTTGTCATGGTGTGGTTGATCTAATGTAGTTCTTTATTTGTGAAGTTCCCGGATCTTATCATCTCAACAACTTTCTGATTGACAGTGTGTTTTCTTAAGCGAGCATTAGCCAAATGCAGATCACACTAGACGTTAATCTATGAGATTCTGGTGTGTCGTAGACGTCACTTTCCACTCATAATTTTATGGGAGCTTGTCCTCAATTCTATTCCAGATTTGCACCTGTTGAAAACTAATCTGATGGAAGGCAAGAGGCTCAAAAATAAATGCCCAATATGAAAATATGAAATAATAACTCTTTCTTCTAAAATTATACGACTGCACTGATGATTTGTTGTTGCTGTCTTTTGTCTTGTCAAATCTTGGCGTAAACTTCACCAGGTCGTAAGTTTCATAATTTTCAGACTCATCTCATCTTTGAGCTAATGTTGTCACGGTCTGATAGATCTAATGTAGTGCTTCATTTGTAAAGTCACCGGAATTTATCATCTGAACTACTTTCTGATTGACAGTGTGTTTTCTGAAGTGAGCATTAGCCAATTGCAGATCTCACTAGACGTTAACCTATGAGATTCCGGCATGTAGTAATCACTTTCCAGTCATAATTTTATGGCAACTTGTCCTCAATTTTATGCCAGACTTCCACTCCTTGAAAACTAATCTGATGGAAGGCAAGAGCTTCGAAAATAAATGCCTAATATGAAGTTATCAAGTAATAACTCTTTCTTCCAAAAGTATCCGACTGCACTGATGATTTGTTGTTGCTGTCATTTGTCTTGTCAAATCTTGGCGGAAACTTCATCAGGCTGTAAGTTTCATAAATTTCAGACTCCTCTCATCTTTGAGTAGATGTTTTCACGGTGTGGTTGATGTAATGTAGTGCTTCATTTGTGAAGTCACCAGAATTTATCATCTCAGCAACTTTCTTAATGACAGTGTGTTCTCTGAAGCGAGCATTAGCCAAATGCAGATCCCACGAGATGTTAATCTATGAGATTGTGGCGTGTAGTAGACATCACTATCCAGTCATCATTTTATGGAAACTTGTGCTGAATTCCATCCCTGACTTGTTCTCATTTGAAACTAATCTGATGGAAGGCAAGAGGTTCGAAAATAAATACTCGATATGAACTTATGAAGTAGTAACTCTTTCTTCCAAAAATATACGAATGCACTGATGATTTGTTGTTGCTGTCTTTTGTCTTGTCAAATCTTGGCGGAAACTTCATCAGGTCGTAAGTTTCATAATGTTTAGACTAATCTCATCTTTGAGTAGATGTTTTCACGGTGTGGTTGATGTAATGTAGTTCTTTGTTTGTGAAGTCACCGGAATTTATCATCTCAACAACTTTCTGATTGACAGTTTGTTTTCTGAAGTGAGCATTAGCCAAATGCAGATCCCACTAGACGTTTAATCTATGAGATTCTGGCGTGTAGTAGACGGCACTTTCTAGTGATAAATATACAGGAACTTGTCCTCAATTCAATGCCAGACTTCTCCCCTTTGGAAACTGATCTGATGGAAGTCAAGAGCTTTGAAAACAAATGCCCGAGATGAACTTATTAAGTAATAACTTTTTCATCCAAAAATATATGTATGCACTGATGCTTTGTTGTTGCTGTCTTTTGTCTTGTCAAATCTTGGCGGAAACTTCATCAGGTCGTAAGTTTCATAAATTTCAGACTCATCTCATCTTTGAGTAGATGTTGTCACGGTGTGGTTGATGTAATGAAGTACTTCATTTGCGAAATCACCGGAATTTATCACCTCAACTACTTTCTGATTGACAGTGTGTTTTCTGAAGCGAGCATTAGCCAAATGCAGATACCACTAGACGTTAATCTATGAGATTCTGCCGTGTAGTAGACGTCACTTTCCAGTCATAATTTTACAGCAACTTGTCCTCAATTTTATGCCGGACTTGCACCCATTGAAAATTAATCTGTTGGAAGGCTAGAGCTTGGAAAATAAATCCTCGATATGAACTACTGAAGTAATAACTCTTTCTTCCAAAAGTATACGACTGCACTGATGATTTGTTTTTACTGTCTTTTGTCTTTTCAAATCTTGGCGGAAACTCCTTCAGTTTGTAAGTTTCATAATTTTCAGACTCATGTCATCTTTGAGTAGATGTTGTCATGTTCTGGTTGATCTAAT
>JAOWAW010113990.1:0-13319 GCA_028565695.1 Nicola tetela
TTCTTCTTCTTCTTCTTCTTCTTCTTCTTCTTCTTCTTCTTCTTCTTCTTCTTCTTCTTCTTCTTCTTCTTCTATTTTATCTCCTACTTCTCCCTCTTCATTTTCCTTCTTTTTTTTCTTGTGATAGTTTTCTGTTCGTCTGTGGCCTTCTCCACAAGACTTCTCTCTCATGTCATGTACCAGCATGGCAATGATGGAGTGATTATTGGGCCTTTACACTGCTGCAAGTTTATGTTTGCCATAATTTGTATTATTACAAGTGTCTTTATCTTCCCCCATCTTTGCAATGATAACCACTCACCCACTTGAATAAACAACACTACACACACAGACTACCTCCTAACACTTACAGCAGACTTACAACTGACATAATCTTTTGGGCATGACAACAAGTGTTTACATTTGACATATACATATATGGAACAGTGCAACATTTTATTTCGAGCCCTATCTATACCTTGTACAATGCCACGCCATATGCCAATGACAAAAAGCAAACTATTGCATATTATGTCATCCTGGCCATGGCCCTATTTGGTAGTCCCTGTTTACTTTCGGATGCACCCTGGTACCCTGTATTAATGGACTCTTGATTAGTCATTCTGGAAGTGATTATCACTGATTCTTCTGTTAGGGCCCATTCACACTACAGGAAAGGTCACATTTACTGTTTTCAGGAAAGAACACACGTCTGTGGTGTGTAATGACACTGATGAAAGCATATGGACCTGGTTTACGTATTTCAATCCTATATCCTTGGGGATTGTGGAGCATCCAACCCTATATCCCCAGGGATTGTGCAGTATCCAACCCTGTATCCTTGGGGATTGTGGAGCATCCAACCCTATATCCTCAGGGATTGTGGAGCATCCAACCCTATATCCTTGGGGATTGTGGAGCATCCAACCCTATATCCTTGGGGAATGTGGAGCATCCGGAACCAAAGCATGGTTATGTTATTTACTTTCGTTGGCGTGAGTCATGACCTCGTAGTTGTAGGCTCAAAGTTAAGTTAAAGAATCAAAACACCTCAGAAATGCCCCAGCCTATCACTCATGAATAGGACAGTGAATTGGAGCTCAAAATAATTCTTCCATGACAATTTGCTGTGTAGATGTTGCTGATTCTTTGTGGTCTTCACAAGCGCCCACCAGATTACGGTATAGCCTCCGAGCAGCTGACAGACCAGTCTTCCCAACACTTGTAGCTGGCATTGTGTTTTGCACCTTCCCACTGTTCACATCTCACAAGAGTTTAATCGAGTGTCTACTAGTTGAAAGTCCAGCAACAAAGTTGCACCAAGCAACAGCAATTACACAGTACAAAACACTGTGGCTCTGGCTGAGTCCACAAGGACACACTATTGAGGACCAGCTTTTTCCCATAGCTGTAAGCAAAGAGTGAGGGGCCAGACCACAGGGCCTACAGCCACAGTTACTAAATTTTCACACCACATTTAATTAAATCTCTATGGATACTTTAAATTGCTAAATATGTAACTTTTTCCCATAGTGTGAATGGGCCCTTAAACTGCATGGTGCTGATTGATCAGATCATTGCGAACACCCCTTGTCCATACATGCCAGACTGTGCACCTGAAGTGCGTTTTTGATGCGAAGAAAAGTCTTAATTGACATGTACACACATACGCACCCACACACGCCATTGACACACATATACACACAATAAATCTTGCTCTTCCTTGTATGGCCCTGGGACCTGCTGCCATGTCTTACAGTCCTTCTATCTCAATTAGGTCTCAAAACAGAGTGGGCTTAGTCTTGTACTAGTGTTGTAGGCTTTTCTCTCCCTCTCCCCCTTCGGTTTCTAAACAGACTGGCAGTGACCAACTGATGAACGGGCCAATTGCTGCTGTAATTTTCATTTCACCTCTTGTCTTTTTGTGTGTGAGATGTGCTCTGTTGCTTGCAGCCTTCTTTTTGAATTGACACACACACACAAGTATAAACAACCCTGTGTTTGAAAATGCAAATGATAAAATATACCCTTCCAAACTTCCCCTTAAAGAAACCACTTTGACAAACACAAAAGCAACATACTTGGATAGGCTACTTGAAATAAGGGAAGGGAAGCCTGTTATGCCCTTATACGATAGATGAGATGATTTTCCCCTTAAGATCCAGAATTATCCCCAAAGAGATAGCAACGTTCCTTGCATGCCTACATATGGAGTTTACATTAGGTAGCTCATCAGATTCACTAAAGCACGTGATAATTATTCAGATTTCCTAGCGCACCATCGTGGGTTGGTCCATACCTTACCTGCCCAGGGTTTCCAATAATGGTTCCAATATAGGAAGTTTAAAGAGTTTTATAGGACACATTTTTTCCCTTATTGCATGTTACTCCCACTGGGTGATACATCTTCGTGAGGACATTGATGGTCAGACTTAGTATGATCTTGGTGACATGACTGCATCCTGTTGGTTGAAGTGCATGGTAACCCATACTGACTGGCCTGTCCTTTCACTGCTGTCCTCTTGCTCTCTGTCAGTCATTAGTTTTTTTTCTTTTTTCTTTTCTTTTTATTTATTTATTTATTTATTTATTTATTATTATTATTATTATTATTATTATTATTATTATTTTATTTTTATTTTTCTATTTTTGTTTATTTTATTTTGTTTTTATTTATTTTATAACATTTTACTTCTTTTTTTAACTTTCTCTTTCCCTCTTCTATGCCATCCCAACAGCACATGTGATGTGGCATATGCCAGTGGTGTGTGGGTTGCAGTATATACAAGATAAGTGCATGTGTGACGTGGCTTAGACGATAGGTGCACATGCATATGTGATGTGGTGTGCAAGTGATGTGGTGTATGTGGTTTTTGTGCAGGACACAGTGTATGAGCAGTTGCAGTTATAATGTGGTGCAAGCCTGTCTTTCAAGTTAGTTTGAATCTTGCTTTTCCTTGTACAGCTCTGGGACCCACTGCCATGTCTTACAGCACTTCTGTCTCAATTAGGTCCCAAAACAGATTGGGCTTAGTCTTGCACTAGTGTTGTAGTTTCTCTCTCTCTCTCTCTCTACTTCAGTTTCTGTACAGACTGGCAGTGATCAACTGATGAACGGGGCAATTGCTGCAGTTGTAAATTTCACTTTGCTTCTTGTGTTTTTTTTGGGGGGGGTGTAAGATGTGCTCTTTTGCATACACCTGTCTTTTTGAATTGACACGCACACATACACACACACATGCATGCATGCGCACACATTCACACACACCTAGCACACATGCGTGTGCGTGCATGCACGTGCGCACACACACACACACACACACACACACACACACACACAGGTCCTGAATTACAGAGCGGGCTTAGTCTTGTACTAGTGTTGTAGGTTTTTTCTCTCTCTCTCCCTCTCTCTCTACTTTGGTTTCTGTACAGACTGGCAATGATCGACTGACGAAAATGAGCCAATTGTTGCTGTTGTAATTTTGATTTTGCTTTTTGTCTTTTTGTGCATGAGATGTGCTCTGTTGTTTACACCTTTCTTTTTGAATTGACACACACATGTACACACACACACACACGCACAACATACACAATACACATGCATGCAACACACACACACACACACACACACACACACAAGTACACGCACACTTGTACACACATAGACACACACACAATACACACACACAGACACACACACACGCACACACACATACGCACGCACGCACGCACCCACACACGACATTCAAACAGATGCACAGCATACACATAAACCGAAGGCTCAGGCCAGGACACTACTTGCACTAAACGTGTGTGAGTGAGAGAGTGAAATATTGCACGAGTGAGTGTATATTTGGGCCTCAAATATGTATTAAAGCGAGCGACTTGGTCCCGGATCATGGCTTGGGGTTACCAGATTAAGGTTGATTTATAGCGATGAAGAGGCATTTGCAATAGACAATCGGTCACTTATCGTCTGTGACAAAGTCTAGGATAATACCGTTATAGGGCGCAGGCAGGCGTAGTCGACAGCCATTATTGCTCAGCGGAATTACCTCTTCAAATATTGCTTGGAGCGACTGAAGCTCGGTCTCGAAATCACTTGTCATTACTGATCTCCTTACGCTTTCCGACCCTGAGACTCAGACAACCAAGGACCGCTCTGGGCAGTGCCTGATCTCCAGCTACTTCGCCGGACGAGAGATATCTGACTGTGAAAAAGCCTCTCTTATAGGCATCGGCATGAAGACGATGAATGTCTGTACAACGAAGCACAACTTTAAGTGTTTCCTGCTACACAAGTTATGCAACTGTTCCCATGACTCACGCCTTGACGAATGTTACCATCGGGATATCCACCGGCTCTGGCCGCCTCGCCTCGATATCTGCTGGTGGTGTGCTGTGGTAGTCGAGTACTCGAGATACTTGAAAATTTGCGGGTAAAGTCGGGTAGTTTCCCGAGAAAAAATTACCCGATCAGGGTAGTGTATTGCCAGACGCTGGGCACTATGGGCCTGTGCCATGTAGGCCAAGAGCCTCGTGCCAACACGAATACTAGATTTAGCGCTGCAGGTGCATGTTCATGCTAACTTTGGTGCTGTCTGGCCAGTGTGATGCTCAAGTACAGCTTGGTGCAATGAAACTGGGAGCCCATGTGACCCTTATACGATTTGATTCGACTTGATAGTGTATGGTGATCCGTGCCATCCTATACGTCGCACAAGCTTTGATCAATAATGCCGGGTGCCAGTTTCATTGCACCAAGCTGTAGACTACCACTTGACCGATAGATGAGTCTATTAATTTTCTACTATGCGAGGCTGTATGCCTGATACTTGTCTGATGTGTGTCTAATGTTGCAGTTGTTGCGCTTTCGTGTCATGGTGCCAGCACCATGGCACACAAGTATACTCTACAGTCAGAAATGCCTTTCCTTACCTCCCACAGTCGTGAAATAGGCCCTAACGTAAGAAGGGTCGTCTCAAAAGTTCGCAAATCACGGCTACACAAAACAACTTTCACATAGGGAGGGGGTTTTGGCCGATTTCGTTTGCGATCGGCGCAAATTGGCACATGCACGTGATCCAAGATTTACGTCAGAGGTTTGATGCATAAAATTCGAATACACGGTCGCACATGCGCTAAAACACGTACATATACTCAACAGCGCTTTGCGCATAATTTGCGGAGCTCCTCACCGATCCTTGATCAACAAATCCTTGCTCCTCTTATCTCCTCGCCTATAGCCTAGCTAGCAGGAAGGCGATGAGTGTAGTACTGATGAGTGTACGATCGACTGATCGGCTGTCCAGGCAGAGGCCGAACTGCATGTAAGTGTCAAGTCACAGATCTGTGTCGTGCATGTGTTAGGCATTTGATTGGCTGCCTAGTGCGCCTACCAACGGCGACCGCACAGCAAAACCTATTCGCAAGAACAGGATAGGATGAGCGCAATTCCGCAGTTGCTTTTGGAGAAGAATGTTGAAACTCCTTGTCGGAACGTTTCGTCTCCAAAAGGAACTAAGCGGTTTTCGTTTAAAAGTAGTAATGGCTACAAGGAGAGAATTGAGCATTGCGGCAGAACACGGCCCCATCCTCTTTGGTACTTGTGGTGGAATTGACAGAAAGCCAAATGAGGGATCGCCGGAGATGGATGGTGAAGGACGACCGTGGGAACTTGGCCGTCGCTGACACGGAGCAGCCTCGAAGGATGCTGCTGTTCCAATTCAGTTCTTAGTCCTAGTCCAGCTCAGGTGTAGAACAGTGCCTACACTGCCAGAGCTTCTTATCGGTGTGGAACTCTACCTGCATTTCAGAGATTAATTTTATCGGGGAGGATTGCTACCTACGCTTGCAATCATTCATACTTATCATTCACCATAGGCAATCTGCTGAGCCGTCGATCGAAAGCATCCCAATACATGATGTAGGCAATTTGGTAATCCGATCGATAGCGGGCCGAACACATCAAACGTAGGCAACTTGGTAATCCGATTCGACGATATGGTGCCCGCAGTCTACCAGTACAGGCAAATGAATGTTCGATTGACTATTAATAACAATTCTATCAAACGTGGACGAGTGCTGGGCCGATTACTGACAACTTTGGTTTTTTTCGCGTTGAACCTTCAGGCGTAGTAGTCACATACTAGTACTCCGACGACCGGTCAGCTCCTAAACGCTTCTTTTCTTTGAAGGCTTGCGAAGAAGGAGGAGGAGAAGAAGCCCAAAGGTATTAACATCATCAGTGTCCCAGCCAAAAAATATAGTGACACTCACATACGTACAACAGATTCATATGTTTAATTCACGACGATTTCCGACCATGATAACATGTGCAAAAGATATACTAGTACAGGTATGTAAACAATGATGTATAGATTCAGGATAGGCCATTCACGATCGCGCTGGGAGAATCATTACCAATCATTTTCTCATTCACTTTACTCGCGCAGAGAATATCGGATCGTGTCGAGCGAAAGTCACAAAGCTCGCCTTGAAGCCACTTTTTTGAACTGGCGGTTTGGTCAAGCGGTTAAGATCGTGTGATCTTCGTTTCGGCTAGACACTTGGTCGCTGCAGGTTCGAGTCCACTATTCTCTCCCAGCCGGAGTAAAGTGAATGAGAAAATGATGTATAGGTTCATAGCCGAGACAAAGGTCGTGACCGGCTAATTACAATGTGGAATGCCGATGCGGGTATGAGGACACCAAACACACAACGTATTTCGGTACAACGCGAAGCTTGCAATTGCTTCGTCGATAAAGGCTGTCAGGCCGAACTCATCACCATCGTGGAGGACGCACCAAGCTTGACGGTCGTGGATGTGGCGAGGAAGAAGCATAGGGCCTCGGCGTCTTTTCTTCACTAGCAGATCATCCTGGTAAAGAGCATGGCGGACAGTGCCAGTGGATACGTCTTCGCCTGCGAGCGTTTCTATGCGCTCCCTGATTTTCACGGCCGACACTGGCTTTCCTTGCTCCAGATGTTCATGCTCCTTTTGGCGTATTACATCCAGTGCCACACCTCACAAATGGCGGAGACTGCCGCTGCCCGGTTTCCGCTCGATTCCTCCACCAGTTTCGCGCAAGCGGTAGATTGTTCGTCGCGACCCTCCAGTAAGAGCAGTGAGCTGCGCGACGTTGTTGATATCGGTGTCCATGAATGTTTTTACCACACGGCGTCTTTCCATTTCGTTATACCCATGACCTAAAGCAGCCATTTCTCTAAGATAGTTTCGAAAGAAACTTGAGCACAGACCAACTTTGAGAGACACTCAGAGAGAATTTTGTTTTCTAACTGAATTCCTAGAGCTAAATGCCCTGTCTTCTCTTTTCTTGTTTTGGTGCGATCGTCGAGAGCTGTTTTGCGTAATCGTACCGCCTCTTTTTCACGCCCAAGTATGGATGTGTTACTTCACCTGGTATCCGTCCATGCTCCTCTTCAAGTTCGTGCTTCACTTCCATTTGTTGATAGCTAGTTGTGTTCTCTGCGTTTCTTCTGTTGTGTGTAAGGTGCAGCTCATTATAGTGCCAATTTGTTGAAATCAAAGTGTAGTAAAGGATACCATGGTGACGTGTACGGGCATGTGCCAATTTCATTGCCCGATAACAATAAAATTGTTTCGCATATACATTTCATTGTCCAACGCTATACAATGTACAAGTACATACACAATTGCAATAATATACTAGCACATGTAGACAACTTTACTTTGCAATCTCGGTGCTCGCTCGTCACCGATTGAACACCTGTAGACATGGCGGCTTTGTGGTCGTCACCTATTCAACTCATTCTTGAATTTTTTTTTTCAATGCCATTGAAAAATAATTCATGATCGCATCAGAGGAGTAGTGCGAGAGTACGCCCTTTACTATAGCAAGAGCTACTGCTTGCTGGCAAGCCTTTCTTGCTTCTTTCTGCGGTTGCGCTCCAGACACCTCGCTTTCGTCTTCTCGCGATATTCGGCGTCTTGCCTGTATCGCTTTCTCATAATTTCACAATGACACCGCGCCTTATGCTTCTCCTTGTTTTTCTCGTACCACTCCCTCCGGTAAGCTCTCTTTCGCTCCCTCCTTGCACATGCAGAGCATCGTGGCCCGTCGAAATTATTTTTTTCGATTTGTTCCATTTTTCCTTTTTTAATAGAGGGCACTCCTTTAAACCCCTCTCATTTGAGGTCGAGGTGGCAAAACGCCGACGCTGAAGCACGGCTAAATCTTAACGGGGATTTGACTGGGAATGCTTAACAGGGATTTTTAACAGGGTTTTGACAGTTCTATGTTAACAGAGATTTGACTGGACATTTTAACGGGGTTTGCCTGGGAATGCTTAACAGGGATTTTTAACGGGGTTTGACAGCTATATGTTAACAGGGATTTGACGGAGCATATTAACGGGGTTTGACTGAGTGTCCCAGAGCCCCCACATACTATACTACTCACCTATCAGCCCACTCCACCAGCAATTCCCGTCTCTGCTGGAAATTTAATAGCAAAAGCGGCAGGCGGAATGTCATCAGATGATTCCATCCCTGCCATTGACGGAGACGGAGACCAAATCACCGACCCAAAATCCAAAGCTGAAACCTTTAAAAATACTTTTCACAGCAATGCACTGTTGACGACAGTTCTGTTGAGCCACACGCCTACACAGCACCGAGTGATCCAGTGCATGGTCCATGCTACTCATTTATACACCAACTGTAATCAAACAACTCAGGAAACTCAATCCCGCGAAAGCGAGCGGCTACGACAATATCAGCAATCGCCTCTTACGGACAACCGCTTCAAGTATCGCCGCCTCGGAGCCGCTAACAAAAGTTTTCAATGCCTCAATACAGTATAAAACTTCCCATCTGCCTGGACAGTCTCTGTTGTGACTGCTATTCCCAAGGGAAAACACAACAGATCTGCTATTACGTCATACCGTCCAATTTCTTTAACACCCTCTCTGTCCAAGTGTACATGTTCGAGCGACTTCTACACCTACCTACCCGAGAACAATCTACTTAGCCACCAGCAGTTGGGATTTCTACCAGGGCCGGCGGGTGATCAGCTGTTCTAGAGCTTGCCTCTCGGTTACATGCAATGCATACCTCTCTTGCCGAGCACCCTGACCAGTACTGTCGTGCAATATCCTGCTGGACATCTCGAAGGCGTTCGATAAGGTCTGGCTTTGACCCTTAATGGTTCTCCTTATACCTTAAGAGCCGCACCATGTGTTCACGTGTGGAAGGAGAGCTTTCCTCTTGACAGTGCACCAATTCAGGCAGGAGTCCCTCAAGGAACAGTGCTTGGATCACTCCTTTTCTTCCGTTACATCAATGACTTGCCAGCGGCACTAAAGACTCAACCTTTTATGTTTGCCAATTGACAACAGTAAGAGCAATTTGTTCATTTTGCCTCGAGGCTTTTTCGTGGTATTGCTCGTCAGGATGCTACATAGCAAGTGTTTTGAATTTGTACCTTCAACTGCACTCTGCTATAACTTAGCGGTAAGGAGGTACGTATTAACTTATGTGTGTGCGCGCAAAAGTCAAGGAAGTTGACAACAGTGCATTTGTCTGATAATACTGTGACAGCTATTGACATATTAACCTAAGTGTAAAGACTTAAAAAAAATTCTTTCTAACAATGCAACTTTGGCGCTAGTGTAAGATCGTCCCTAATATGTCTACGTGCTGTTTGTTCGGTCCCCTTTCCAACACTTTAAAAGTTGACTTGGAACCACGCTCCTACCGCCTATCCATGGCAGCCTGATCGCTATCGGCGTGCACCTGCATGGCGCTCTGGCACTATTACCCGCTTATGGGCCGAATTGTTATAAACAAATCCCTGGATTTTGAGAGGTTTCCCCTTGACAAGAACACAACGTCAACAAACTATAAGATTTATGCTTTTGATCGGGGAAATCCCCTTCTATCATCGACAGCCTTCTTTAAACTGGCGGTAATGTATGCCAATGACAATGCTTCGAAGTTTACTCGGTTGCCCGAGAATGTTTCCTTTCAGGAGACGCCTGCTGTTGGGAGAGGAGTTTTGAAAGTGAATGTACCTGACGAGCAAGGACCATGGAGGTAATGGCACGGTAAGCCTTTCATTGACAGTTCGAAATGTACCTGCTGACGAAAATCCTGTCAGCTTTTCCAAGAGCATAGGCGCTCTAGGTGTGTTCAGCTGCAGAAGTATGTGGACTTTCTTGATAGGCCGGAATACAAACTCGTGGTCATCGCGTGGGACCACCCGCAGACAGGTCAAGCATTTACAGCTACAGCGACCATTTTCGTACATGTCGACGCTGACCGTTTCAGCAAACCTGTGTTTGTGCCAAACGCAACGTGGACAGTTTCACTGTCAGAGGCGTCGATAGTTGGAAGAGAGTTAATTCATTTTGTCACGCGGTACTTTAACCCAGACACAAAGGATCAGCATGTGGTATATAACTTTGTTCAAAGCGAAGATGTTCTTAGCAGCAACTCTTCGTCTGGTTTGTTTGCCATTGAAACACAAACCGGTGTTATTAGTCTGGTTAAAGCTTTGGACTTTGAAAAGCGCCGAGGAGCACTTTTTGGAATTTGTGGCAATGGATTCATATGGGCCGATAATTCAATCAGTCGCGAACGTCACAGTTTAAGTTTTGGGCGAGAACGACAACTCACCTGAGATAAACGCCCTTCCACGGCAAATTCCGTGGAGACGAAACACAACCTTAGAAATGGACAAAATTCACATAGCCAATTGCACGGACAAAGGCGACGAGGAAAATGGGGATATTGTCTTCGTACAAACTGAAAACCTCGACACCACTGCACTTCAAATTACAGCCGAGGGTGTCATCTTTCTCAATCTGTCAAGTCAAGGTTCTGATATTACGAGTGGGCAGAATGTCAGCATGGATTACATGTGCTGTGTAGCGGTCTGCCACAACTATGCTCCAGCATTGCCAGTCTAATGGTAATTCTAGAACCAGAGCGAGAAGCCAGCAGTCCACCTACTGTACGTCAGCAGTCCCCTCACATGCATAAGGAGCGTCAGATGCGCCTGACGCTACCTTAAAAATGGTTACCTTTCAACCTTTACTGTTTTATTGCGCTTGAGCAGAATGCTGAGCTGCTACGTCGTTGATTTTTCTCTTTGCCTACCGCACATTGTGCTGTCTCTCCTTGCCCACATTTCCCAACTGTCATTTTATGTCTATTTTCCTCACCCGACCCTTCCCAAGTCTGGTACATGTCATGTGTTAGTAGGTGGAATCTGTCTCTTTTCATTTGGATCTATCCATACTGATTTTTCAAGTGCATAATCATTGAGGGTGCCCAGGATGTCGTTTTGCTCCCAGTATTTTTCCCCGAGTTTTGGGTTTTTTTTCTTGTCACCTTCGATCCTTGGCCCTAGGGCGATGGTGGGGATTATTATTTCAATTTTATGGGACTGTACATGTTGATTCTCTTGCTGGAACATAGTATGACATTCAGACTTTCTTCCTCAGCACCAGATAAACTTTTTTAAAAGAACGACGTTTCGAACCAGTTGCCCAGGTCTTCGTCAGGTTGGAAATGGTCAGGAATAAGATGCGGGTCGAAGTAAATACATGTACAGAGAGTGGTTAATGAGGAAGGTGCTACGTGTTTGTGGGTTAGGTGTGAGTCTATTCAGTAGGCTACTGTAAATCCAGAAATATTCGTATGCATTTTATTGTTGTATATTTCGTATGCCTAGTCTTTCGTACTAAAATAAAATGCATACTAATATTTTTGCAACCAAAAAACCCCGATACCTATCAGTACAATGCTTAAAAGAAAAAGACCTTATGATTCCGTACGAAAATATCATGCGTACGAAAAGGTTTCAGACGAAATTAACGCACGAAAATTTTCGCGTACAAATATTTCTGGATTTACAGTATGTGTCTTTGTAGTGGAAATTATTAATTCATGCAAACAATCAACACAACTGACCACTACTACTACATCTGCAAAAGTGCTGGGCCTGAAGTGTGGTGTGCTATTTATTTTTAAAGATGAGACAGAAAACGGGAGATAAAAGTGATTAATTAGAGTGCCTCTATAAATGCACAGATGAAGAGAATCAAAGGGCAGACGACTTTGGAGAACAGATGCTATAGCCTACTAAAACGTTTCGTGCTGAATCAGTGATAAGCCTCATCAAGGTTCTTGGTAATTAATGAAGATATGCTGAGTTAGCAACTCGAATTTTACAAATAGCATGTCATATTTCACGATGAGGGCTGAGCTTACACACATTCACCCTTGGTCATCTTCTAATCACACTCTTGGTTTTACCGGTCCTCATTAAATATCTGTTCATCCGTTCACAGATAGCAAGGCTGCCAATAACTGCATTTTTCATTGCGTATCTGAGTGTGTTCTTTCTAGCACACATACCTAGGATGCATGCTACATCGTGGAATTCAAGTTTGTTGTCTGGAGGCATAGGCAAAAACCCCATGATTTCTCAGGCAACTGTTATGGTGAAAGCCTAGTCCCTTGATAAGGCAACCACATCCGTCCGTCGCATTTAAGAAGTACTTAGTGATGGCTATAGGAGCAGCTCTAAAAGGCTCGGGTTGTTGTTTTCACATCAGTCTAGCAAGAAGGGGGCATTTTGCAAAGAACAACCTCACAAGAACCCGTGACGGAAGCAAGCAAAGTGCATTACCGCACTCTCAAGTTAGTTGAATCTCCTGTAATAAACGCAGCCATACGCGTTGACTGAGCAAACACCGTGTTACAGCTTATCTATAGGGAAGGAAACACGTGTTCGTGAGTTGGCCTCACAAGAAGCATGTGTGAACAGGCTCTGTGCGCATGCATACTCTGTCTTAAAACGTACCCTCCGCACTATTATCTGCGCATACCTTGTTACTGGTGAGCAACTAGGTGAGGTGCACGTAGATGCCGTTAGGTCAGCAAGAAGACGGTTTAGTCTTTGATTTCAGGAGGACACTAGCTGGCGAAAGCGTTCAGTGTGTGGTCTGCGGCATGACTCGTGATGAAGCACTTTCTCGCTTTCATCCTGTATGTGCACATTACAAAGCCAAGGCTCACCACGAGCAAAAGATGTCTACAAGCCCAGACACCGCGAGCAAGCCACAGATGTACATGAAATGCCTCAACTTGACTCCGAAAAAATTTCTTGTTGAAAATGAAACAAATCCACGTCTACTCTAGTAGCTGTCGCCATTACTTGACGTAATACATAGCACTCGGAGCCGGTGGCGGTTTCGAATGATGGATTTCCCCCGTGATAGAACCCCCCCCCCCTCGGAAAAACTAGCACATGGGAAATTTTTCCCCAGAAGAATTGGCACGTGATAGT
>JAOWAW010114001.1:0-13319 GCA_028565695.1 Nicola tetela
ACAACCATTTTGTTTTCTCCGGATATATCGCGTTCACCTTCGGACGTCTTACGGCAAATTCTAATTTCTCTCCTAGAAAACTGTTTTGGATTTTCTTCGGTAACCAGCTTGTTTTCAATTTCCTTTGCCTTTCCAATTCTGGATTTTCACAGAGGAGCTTGCGGTTTGCCTTATATTTCTCTGCGAACCGATAGGAACCTTCAGGAGCAAACCGAACATTTTTACAATATTTTCCTCTTGTACCGAGAAGAGACGCTTTTTCGAACGCAAAAAAATTCAGGTACTTCCAAAACTCTTTTCCCTAACATGTATTTTCAGTTTTTCACAGGGACCTATATCTCTCCTGAGATTTGTCTTTATAGGGGAACATTCTTCGATTGCAATGTTATTCTCCATTTGTTGGCTCCGTGTGAGCTAAACAGACGACTCGATTTCGATTTCCTTTTTTTGCCTTCGACTTCAATCCTGTATACTTCGGTGCCTTTATAAACTTTTCTTGAACACATACTTCACATTATCAAGCTGGGCTTGGAAACGTTCCAACTTTGGCTTTGGCTGCACTGGTTCGTCCGCTTGAAGCCAGCAAGAGAATTTTAAAGTTCTGCTTGCTGTCTTCCAGATCCACCAAAAACTCTCATTGTTTCACTGGCTCATTTTCGAGAACCCGGACATTTAAAAATCTTCCACAAATTTACACTTGAGACCTTCCGGTCTCAAAACTACACTTTCTCTTGCCTCACAGTCACTCACTTGGCTTCCAATTTACATAATGTGGACCTCCAGCGGACAATAGCTTGAGTTTGTCAGAAGCAAATCGAGGACTCTGAGATTCACGAACGGAAATTCGGGAATTTTTCCGCTTTTTTGCTCAATCAGCTTTCTCTTGACAGTAGCTTGGCCTCTTCAGGTAAAGAAAAGTTCCCAAAAAGTATCTGTGAAGTTCTTGGACGGTCTCTCATCTGTATTAAAAATTTACGTTTGGAAGGGAATGGTTTCAAGCTAGATGATTGCGGAGATCCTGGAAAATCCCGAGATTCTAAAGATAAAACACTAAACCTTTGCGAGTGCCAAAAACGTCATCTGGAATAGTTCTCAGAGTTTCCCGGGTTTATTGACTATTAAGGCGGTCGTATAAGCGGAAACGCTTTTGTCCTTTTCTTTTTACACAAAGCACTTTTCAAAAATCTTTTTAAGTTTTTCCGAAAGATGAAGCGAACTATACTTTGACTGAAGTTGTAGGCCCTTTATATGAGCGCGATGGGGTCCCGCTCGAAATGACGTTTGGAATTGCCATACCCCTGGATCAACTTCAAAAACGCCCAAAATTACATTCAAGTTCCTTCGGAAACATTTCAGAAGAACTTCAAAGACTCGGTTTTTTTGCGAAAGTTTGTCACCTTTCCGTGTTTTTCTCTTTCATTGATTAATACTTTTAATGAAACGAAGATTTGTTAAGATATAGAACGTTATGAGACACTTTTGAGGCCTTACAACAAAAACTATTTCAAAAGAGAAATGCAGTCACACGATTACTATTAGACTTGAAAGCCGATAAGAAATGAAAATTATTCCAAGAACCTTTTTCCCACTTTGTCTTCCTGAATTATCTAAAATGAACACTTTATTCGATTTCAAAACGAAAGAAAAGAATGCTTGAGAATAAGTCTTCAAATATTCTCAAAATCAGATTTAATAACAAAAACCTTTTGTTAAATTTAAACTTCTAATTCATTTTCTCCAAAAAACATGTTTCATTTGAAGTCAAAAAGGAAAGTCTGCGACATTTAGGAAGACCACAAGAAATGAAAAAACTTTTAAATGAAAAATCTCCGTAAACATTAATGTTCATCTACATTTTAAAGAACGGAAGATTATTTTAATGGTAAAAATTAAAACTTTTTTCGGATTTTAATTTCCTTGAGATAAACGTTCTCGAACTTGAAAGCGTTTGCTTACTTTTTTTCCGCAACTCTGTTTCTCTCTCTTCCATTGAAAACTTTAAAAAAAAATTTGACAAACATTTTTAACGTTCTTTTTCTAGAATCGAACTTTAATATGTTGAAACGTTCTCAGAAAGAAATTGGGTTAGATTAATTTTAGCCTTACGAAATTCATTGTTTTCGAAAAGCAGACACGTGCAAATTTTAATCGAACTTTTTTCTATAATTTTCATGTAATTTTTGAAAAATTCTGAAATTTAAGTCATTTAACGTTTTACCACATTGTGCTCCCCGAGAGAGGACAAGAATTAATTTATAAAATCATCGAAATTTCGATTTCAAAACATAAGTCAGTAGCAGAGAGTGCGGCCAAAAATGGAAGTATTGACGCTCTATTAAAAACATTAATATTTTTTTACGCTGACTTTTTCTCATACGTGAATATCTTTAAGAAAGAATTTTCTCTAAACATACTTATTTTCTGTCTTCGGAGTACTCCTAAGTTTTTCCCGCCAATTTGAGAAGGGGACTTGTCTCTTCTATGAAGAAAACTTTCTTTCGTCTCAAATTGTATGAGATTTACAAATTTTATATGGAATGCAGAAACGTCAGCAATTTTTGTAACAAAGTGCTGAAAAGAGTATTCTCAATTTTCCAAGCTTGCCCGTTCTCTGGAAAAAAAGAATCTAAGTCTTACGAGTCGGTTACATTTTCTCAGAAGACGAAAGTTTTACAACTTTTAATTCTCACAGATCTACAGCTTACTCTTTCTCAAGCTTCTTAAACAGCGAGTTCAAAACTGAAAGAATAAACATTCAAAATTCATTCCGTCGACATGTTTTAAAAGTTATTGTTTAATGTTATAAATCAATTGAAGAACAAGATCCCTCACGAAAAAACTTTAAAAAATAAATGTTCTTTTTCCCAATCGAGCTCGTGCATAAACGATATTCGAGAAGACGAAAAAAAATAAAATGAAATTTCAACTCGGAAATATTTTTTCACAAATGAGAAAATCAAACTTGAATTAAATGCCGTGTATGGCGAAAAAAATTTTCAATCTGTGAAAGCAGTTTACTTTCAAACAAAGAAAAAAACATTCCACAGAGAATGAAATCAGTATAATGAAAAAAACAAAAAAGAATCACTTGTTGATGATTTGACATGGCTTAAAGAGTTTAAAAAAATTTTTCAGTCTTGTGATTGAAATGCTGTCCAATCTTAAATATATAACTGCATTACATCAGAAAATGATCTGACGGTTAAAAAACTTTATGGAAACAAAAGAAAGTGAGAAAACAACTCCAAAAATATCTTTTTTTGGTTAAAATCTTTGAGAAAATACAACTCCAGATGCACAAAATTTTCTTCAAAAAGAGACTATACGATATTAAATGAGGAAGTCATAAAGAGTGCAAAAAGTTCTCTTCAATTACATTACTTGAACCTTTTCTCATACACATATTCTTAGTGACTTTTTTCCATCTTTCTTTGTTTTCCAGGGATAGATTACAAAAGGAAGATAGTCAACTTTTTTTAATACGGAGTATGAAGCGGGCAAGGCTGAAAGTAGATTTATTTCCGAAATTTTGAGAAATCCGATCCAAACTTACTATATGTTAGGGAAAAAATTTTAATTTCAAAAAAGTAAATGTCAATTTTGAAATCAAGCTCATTTCACTCTTTCGAAAAAGAACCAACCTGAAACATACTAAACAAAAAAACTACCTGGAAATCATTCTCTTGTTTTTTCATCAATAACAAAAAGTAACAATTACAGGAACAAAATTCGACTTCAAGTATTCGGGACTGAAAAATTTCTGTTCAAATCCGAGTTATTAAAAAAAGTTCAGAGAACAGGTAACCGCATTCATTCGTTTAGAAAATCACCACTAATTGGAAAAAAAAGCATAATATCATAAGGCGGTAAACAAACTGCCGAAACTCAAAATTCTCACACAATACTTTAAAAATTGAAAAAAACGAAGTCTTCTGAAAAAAAACGGAATAAAAAGTTTTACAAATAATTTTCCGAAAGTCGGAAATCAAGATTCTTCGAGAGGATAAAGAAATTAAAAAAGAAAACGTTTTTTCAAGTTTTGAATTATAGAAATTTCTTCAGTTGAAGAATGAGAGAAGTATCAATGAAGAAATTGGATTTTTGTTCTCAAGAGAAGGAAGTTTGGAATTCCGGTACGAATTTAAGAACTTCCAAGTTTTTTAGAACTATTACCACAGCCTTGTAATAATACAAAGATATTATGAAATCTCTATGTGCCGAGAGAGGACAAAAAAGAACCATTTTCAAAAACCAGAAGAAAAGATTCTCTTTGTGGTAACGAAAACAGAAAGAGAAAACAAAACTTTTGAAAAAAACTTATTTTCTCCAAAGAATAGATTTTTAAGTAATAAATCCTTCCTCAATAGTATTTTTCACTAAAAAAAAATCATAATTTGTCATTTATTGACTCTCTCTTGCGGTTTGAAACTTAACAAGTCTCAGAGAAGTCAATAAAATCACTATATCTCACGACGGGCAATCATTTCTGAAAATTTTCGCCAAGCTATTGAACGAAATATCTTAAATTTTGGCGCCGTGATTAAGCAATCATTCGAATTTTATTGACCAGTATCAAACTTGAGAAGTTTAACCCTAAAAAAGTAAGATTTTGAAGTAATAATCTTTACCTTTCACCATTTTAATACTCCGCAGTCAAGTTTCCAAGGCAATAAAATCCAACCGCCTTTCTCTGAGACACTACAGCAAAATCTTTAGAATAAAAAAATTTCCCATCTCCAAAAAGAATACTTACCAAAAAAATAAATAAACAATAAAGTCAACCCTCGAATCTTTAGACTTGTAATGTGGAAAAGGTTCATGGAAAAATTTAAAGATGATTTTTCTCTTTTCTGTGTCCAAATGCCGAAAAAGTTCCACGAAAAATTGGTGAAAGAATTTTTTAACAGCATTTATACTATATTCTCGCCATTCAATCTGAAACTTGGCAAAAGAATACTTGCATGAGTTAAAAAAAGCTTCTAAAAGCTTTAACAAATTCTTCAAATAATTTCTTGAAAAATTTTTACATAAAAGTTCTTTGAAAAATCTAATTTTGCTCTTGAAATTGCGGAAGCACTTTAAGTTTCCAACATAAAAAGTCCTCAAAAAACAACCTGAAATTTAAGAATCGCAAACAAGAATAAATATCCAAAAACATATTTTCATTATTCTTAAAATTTTAATATTCGACTTCGGTCTCCCAAAAAAAATTGTCGAATTCAAGTGAAGAAGAAGCTAAAAAAAACTTTAAAATTTGTGCCAAAAATCTTGTTGGTCTTCTGCTATACTTAGAAGAGTAACATTAGAAAAGTTAGAAGAAAAGACAAAAACTTTTCCTGGATTATTCGATCACAACTGTTTCTGAGAACATATTTTATCAAATATCAACCCTTTCGAGACCGAATTTTTTTTAATTTTGCATGCGGAAAACGTGTAGTTTTCCTGAAGATGAAACTTGTGGCAAAATAAAGCAAAATGTTAAATAGCACACCCACATTTTTTAGAAAGCTGAAACCCCATGCGTTTTTTTTGATACAGAGTAAATGTATTTCTGAATAAGATTTCTTGCTATACAGCTTTTCAAACATCGGCTATGTACAAAAAATGTGATCGTCCATGTTGTGGTCATAGTTGGTCATTCTTTCATGAAAAGTGTCGCATTGTGCGCCACAATCTATTGCAGGGGTCATCACACAAAGGAAAACGTGGCTCAAAGTCCTCGCACCAGTAGACTGAATCCCTGGGCCTTGTCATATTTTTGGTTTCGTAAGTGGGAAAACAGGGCACACTTCTGCGAGCGGCTCTTGCTTAGAAAGTGCTTTCCCAGAAGCATTTGCTCTGTTGATGGCCTTCCAGGTCTCCTCCGGCTACTGAAGTCTCCAATGAGCTTTTCTGCAAACTCCAGGCGAAATTGGACTTCATCAATTGTGTTGTTGTTGACAATAGAATGTAATATCCAAGCGTTTGTTATACAAATGTTCACACACCGAAAGAAAATTACCTTCCACAACTTCCTTGTCTTCCGCTTGATGGTGTAGAATGTACAGTACTTTTCGTTCTTCTCCACACCACCCATGAACTGATTGTAGTCAACCACAGCTGGTGGTACGGGAAGTTGGGGCACTGTTTGGATTCCATCTTGCAAGGTTTGCCGGTTGACCGTAGTGTTGCCGGTTGCGAAGTGGCAGGTTGAAAGAAGAGTGACGTCATGAGTGTCCTTCCATGTAACACAGAGCAATGAGAAAAACCTTCGGAAACAGATCTCACCCCTCTGCATGTGATTGATGACTTGCTTACTGACCACATCTTGGGGTAAGTTCTTCCTGCCTTTGCGAACTGTACCCACTGCATACACGCCTCGAGCGAACAAATGAACAAACAGCGGAACTCCAGAATAAAAATTGTCCATGTAAACTCGATGAAACTTGTAAAAGAGACCATGCAGGAGTGTCATCACAACTCTGTAGCTTAATCGATGCTCACATGCTTCTCCTTGCCTGCCTGCATACACAGTGAAGCGCCAGATTTATCCGGTGGAGCTACACGCTAACATCCACAGCTTGATGCCCCATTTGTGGGGCTTGTTTTTGATATACTGTTTTAGTAATGTTCTCCCTTGGCATGGTATTAGAGTGTCATCAATAGAGAGGTCCCTGCCTAGATGCCATGCTGCCTGGAATGACGCGTTCAGTCTCTTAACAAACTCAGTAACTTTGGCAAGTCGGTTTCCTTGGACATCATTGACATTCGGATTTGACAAATGGAGGTAGAGGAAAAGGCTTTAAAACCGGTTTCTTGGCATGGCACTTGTGATGTAGTCGTTCCTGAGACAGCTGTACTTGGTGGACCAATAACTGTCAATAGTGGGCAGCCTCACAATCCCCATGATGATGAGCGCGCCAAAAAAAGCTCAGATCTCAGGTTCGATGACGGCAGACCACTCGGGAGCATTGCGGAACACAGCATACAAGTTCGTCTGGGCAACAAGAAAAGGCCAGGCAAACCCAAAAAGGAGATTGTAAAAGGCCAAGGGTGTAGCACCTGCTGGCAGATTCACTGCTTGACCATCTGGGCCAGAAAATTCGTGAACTTCTGCCTGATGATCAATGTTGACCCAGTGCAGTTCCTTTTGTTCCACAGCACCGGCACCTGCATTGCCATGTACGTCTCCACGTCCTCTTCCTCGACCTCCGCGCCCTCTTCCTCGACCACTCCCTACTCCTCGGAAACCAGAAACGCCACGTCCACGCGCTCCGCCACGTCCCCTCGGTCCGCCACATCCTCTCGCTCCGCCACGTATCCTCGCTCCGCCACGTCCCCTCGCTCCGCCACTTCCCCTATCTCCGCCACGTCCTCTCGCTCCGCCAAGAACACCACGATTTCTTCCATGTCCAAGAAACACCTCCTCGTCGTCGCTCCTGCTGTCTTCTGGTTCAGAATAGCTCCCATCTTCAGCGCCTTCTCTGGTGTCTTCAATGTCTCCGTCGTCATTTTCACTCTGCCAACTTCCCTCGCCTTCTTCATCTTCTTAGGAGAAAGGCCCCTCCGACAAGGAATCGACCACCGAATCGCCTTCGTCCCTATCAGCAAGAACCTCGTCGAAGACTAGCTGAGCAAGATCAGCGTCTCTTAATGCTTGCAAGTCGATGAAATTCCTCCGTGGTGCAGCCATCATCCGAAAAACGCTACAACAACATCCAACATTCGGTCAAAGAGCAAACCCGCATCTTCCGACATCGACTAGCTTCAGTTTGAGGAACTTTTTCCATGCTGACCCCAATCGCATTTGGCCTTGTTAGAAGCGCGAACTTATCCTCATGACAACACAGAAAGATTTAAGGAGGTCCGGTACAGAAAACTTGCAAACAACCCGTTTTAGTGGGGTGCAGTCACAGGTACGGATATATTCGTTCTACGGCCGTTAAAGTTAAAAAAAAAAACATTTAAAAACCAAACAAATTGAAATTTTTGAATTAATCTATTACGGAACATGACTTTTCCCTTACATAATCTGAATGTTTTAGATGTATAAATTGCCTTTCAAAAAAGATTCGTCATTCACTTTCTCTTATTGCCTTATCATTATCTCACACTCCATCATGAATGATCTAGATAAGGAGAATACATAAAAAATTTCGGAACATTTTCCGCATTCAGTATATTCAAAAAGAAAGAAAAAATTCTTTGCCTTTCATTGTGACTAATGATTTCTCAAAATTTTTCACACGAAGCAAGAAGTTTTTTCCTATCCTACAAGTATCATAGGTCTCGTTTAATCAATATCTTCCTGTATTAACATAAACTCTTTCTGAGACAAAAGTTTGCCTTTCCTTCGCCCAGAAGAAAGCATTCTCCTCAAACTGACGGTAGACTTCGGTGATATAAAAGTTTACTTTATACCGTTGTGGCTCCCATGATCCGCAAGTTCCTGTTTGACAAATTTTGCCGAGGACACAAATGGAAGTCTAAAGGCCAAATATAATTTTTGGCAAAGTTTCAAAGTACAAAGTCATTTGGCAGACACTTTTATAAAATCGTTTTCCGAAAAAATAGGTCTGTGCAGCATAATGTCTGCGGCTGAGCCCGCCATATAAGCACGAAAAAATTCTTCGCGGCTGTGTCAAGGAAAAGTAAGCTTTGAGAAAAAATCTGGGAACCTAAAGTTTAAAGCGCTTGTAAAAGTCCGGGGGCAGAAAACTTTGTTTCTTAATCCTTAATCCGAAAATCGAAGGCCACGAGCTGTCAACCGAAGACATCAAAAATGTCAATGGGCTTGCACGCCGTTAGCTGCGATCGTGCACCGGCGCCGCGAGAAAAGTTCCGTCTTCCGGCGTACGTTGTTACGGAAGTCGCTGCGCGGGGACCGTACCAGATGTCAGAGGGCCGGAATTTGTAATCCCGGAATTTTGAGCTTGGGATAATTGGCCGGAAATCATTGGGTGGAAACCGTGGTAAAAAGACCGTACGAAAAAAAGCCTAAGGCCGACGGCCAAAATACGGAAGCCATAGGCTGAAAGCTCTGACCGAAAACCATAAACCAGAAGAAATAAACCGAGCGTTCTAGGCCGGGACCCGCAGGCCGAAAACCTCAGGCTTTGGACCGAAAAACGATAACCGCCAAAGTGAAAAAGGAGACCGGGGAAAGTGGGTCAAAGACATTAACCGGAATTCCGAGTTTCGGGACCATTCTCATAATCCACGGACAGAGACCGCAGGGCGAAAAGCGGAATCTGGCAAAAATAGGTCGGAGACCGGTTTCCGGAGATCCCTCTCCGCGATTCGAGAGCGAAGCCCGGGAATCACAGTCGTTTGTCAGAATCAATGAGCCGTGAATTAAAAACTGGGGTCTTTTCACTGAGATCCGTCGGCTGTGTTCTCATGCCTATAATGTGTTGCCTTAAGTCATAAACGGAGTGCGTTGGACGAAGCTGTAAACCTGGAGGCCACAGGCCGGGAGCCATAGGCTCGGGGAAGTACGAAGGGGCCAATCCCGGTGGCTGATTTCCCGAAACCGTAATCTGGGTTTTTTCGGATCGGACCTTGGGTCGGGGATCGCTGGCCGAAGAACGAGGTCGGAGGCCCTTTATTGAAATCGTATAACAACAGCCGATGGCCGGAGATAAAAAAGAGTGTGCTCAAAGGAAAAAAACTGTGAGCTAAAGGCCCTCGATAAGATGCCGTACACCGTGGGACGTTGGTCGAGGTCGTGGGCTATGTACCGTTGGTCAGAACCGTGCCTAGAGGGTCTTGGGTCTGCACCGGTCCTGAAGCCTTTGCCCCTAATCCAAAATTCCCAGGCTGGAAACGAATGCACCGGTAACCATGGGTTAGAATCCGTGGGCCGAGAGACGATTCTCGGAAGCAATTTCCAGGAGGCCCATACCGGGAAGCCGAGAGCCGGGTCCGCGGTCCAGACCCGTGGGCCGATGTCCGCTCGATCGGGCTCGTGCACCGGAGCCGTAGGTAAGTGACAAGTGAACGAAGACCGAGGCCGGGGGCTATTTGAAAGAAGCCGTGGCCGGTTGCCGAGGCCGTGGGCCGTGTCCAAATGCCGTATCGGAGGCCCTTATTCGGAAAGCTTTAAACCTTACACAGTAAGCCGTAAATCGTAGCCGAACGACTTGTGTTTTGAGAAAAGAAAGGCTATGAAACGAAGGCTGGAGAACGTGGGAAAAAATCCGTGGATCTCTGACCGTTATCTGTGGTCGGTTTGCCGGGATTTGTTGGCCGCAAGCCTTAGGCAAAGGCCGTATGCCTCAGACCGTTGGCCGAGAGCGATGAGTGTGATTTCGTTCCCGAAGTTCATTTGCCCGAACCCGAAAAAAAAAGCAGGGGCCAGAGACCGTGGTCCGGGAACTTTTGGCCAGGACCGTGGGAAATGAGTCGTATATTGGCTACTGTTTGTCGGGATCCGTGGGCCAAGGGCCATGGGGCAAAAGCCGTGGGCCGGGGGGCGTGGGCTAGAGGCCGTGGGCCGGAGACTGTATGCCGAAAGCCGTTGGCCGGGGGCCGTCGGCCGAAAGCCATTGGCCGATGGCAGTTGGCCGGGAATCATTGGTCGGGAGTCGTTGGTCGAGGATTGTTGGCCTGGGATCGTTGGCCGGAAACCGTTAGCCCGAAGCCGTGGAACGGAAACCGTGTGATTCGGGCTATTGGTCGTTTGCTGAGTTGCCGGGGGCCCTTCGTCGGGGTCGTTTTGCTAGGATCTATTTGCCGGAGACGTAGTCCGAAAGCTTTTTGTTGGAAACGTTTACTGGAAGCCGTTGGCCGGGTGGTGTTCGCCTGGAGTTCTTTGCTGAAGGCCAAAAAAGGAACCGTTGGCCGGGCGGAGACTTTTGGTTGGGCATTTAATCCGGGCACTTGAAAATATTTGCCGTTTGCCGTCGGTCGGGGTTTTAACCTCGAGGCCACGAACCGAGGTCCACAACTTGTTGACTATTACCCCGGGGCCGAATGCCGAAGATTTTTTCTCCGATGGTCGAGGTCTCAGGGAAGGCGGATCTCCTTTTTGCCGCTCCTTTAAGAGCCGGATTCTCGAATGACAGGGGTCTTGAAGGGCCGGGCTTTGAAGTCTCATTGCCGCAAAGGGCCGGGGCTTGAAAAGACTGGTTTCCGGTTGGTTTGAGCTTGAAGA
This sequence comes from Nicola tetela, assembly GCA_028565695.1. Lineage (NCBI taxonomy): Eukaryota > Metazoa > Porifera > Calcarea > Clathrinida > Clathrinidae > Nicola > Nicola tetela. Next base: position 11,135 of record JAOWAW010114001.1, read on the forward strand.
CATGGAATGCCAAAAAGCTGTGTCCTTAAAGGCTATGTCCTCGGAGAACCGGACTTTGTACAGCATTGTCGACAAATGGCCAAGACCGCGAGTTGCTTTCTCTGCCATTGGCTGTGTTTTCGTAAGGCTCTCGCCTTACGGGAGCAAGGGCCTTGTGATCTCTGGCCTCGAAGGACTTCGGCCCTTCTGGGTGATGGCTTGATAGGCTCTGGCAGGTCCAAAAATGGCCGGCTTTTCCATGTCCGTGAGCCCGAAGTTCCAATTATTCAAATGGACGTCTCAAAATATCTTGAGCCCCGAATAGCAAGAACCCTGTTAAGCCGCTGGTATGGAAAGCAGGGTTCCAGTAGAGTAGTGGCAGTGGAGATTTGTTGCCCGAGAAGCAATGGCTTTTTTGGGCCACTTTCTTTGAGGGCCGTGTCCAAATGGACCGAGACTTCAAATGCTGGAATCTTTGAAGATGTCTTACCGAAGGGTTCGGGTCCCGGAGAGCTGTCACCCGGATGGCCCAGGGCCTCAATTCGCCAGGGCAATTAAGGGCTGGAGCTCCGAAAGCCTGAAGCCCTGAATGGCTGAGGCCTCAGTTGGCATGGGCCTTGAATGGTGAGGGCCCCAGAGGGCCTGGGGCTCAATTTCGAGGGTCCCTGAAGATAGTCGGTGTCTTGAATATCTGAGGCTTTGAAGGGCCAGTGTCACGAAGTGCCGGATCCATGTTTTGCCAAGACCAAGAAGGGCAGGGTTCTTGAAGTTCTCGGCCAAATAGAACTGAAGCATTGAAGGGAAGGGGTTCTTAGGGACGAGGCCCTGAAGGGCCAAGGCCCAGTCAAGCTATTGCCCGTAGAGGGCGGTGCACTGAACACCAAGGGCAACAAACTGTCGGAAGCCTTAACAGACGAGGTCCGAAAGTACTGATGTTGCCATGTGCCGCGGCCCTGTTTCGCAAGGGATCCTAAGGATCAGTGCATCAATGGCCAGGTTCCCGAAGGGTAGAGCTTAAAGTAGCGGGGCTCGCAATGGGTAGTGATAATGACCAGCCAGAATTCTGAGTGGCCAGGTCTCACAATGGCCGGGTCCCCGATGGACTGAGTCTCTTTGAAGGTGGGTTTCCAAAGGGCTTGTTTTCTGAATGGCAGTTTGCCGCAAAGAGTGATGAAAGTGAGGGGTGGATTATTGAAGGGCCCATGAGCCGGGGGGCCACGTTTCCAAACGGCTTTGGCCCTATTGGGCCGAGCCTTTTGAAGATGCGGCCTGTAAAGCTGCGATAGCGAAGAGTGGGGTCCTTGAAGGGTCTGTGCCCTGATGGTCCGGATCCCCAAAGGGCGTCTGCCCCGAAGGACTGGGCCCCTAATGTCCAGGACCCGAAGGGCCAGGGCCCCAGATGACAAGGGCTTTGAAGGGCCAGGGTCCCAGAGAACCTTGGCTGCGAAGAGCAGGGGCCCTGTATCTCCGGTGCCTTTAAGGTCCGAGGCTTCGAAGGGCCGACCCCACAAACAGGTGGAGCCACGAGGAGCCGAGACCAAGAAGGGTAGGGACCCAAAGGGGCAGGATCTCAAAAGGCTGAGGCCTGTAAGGACAGGGGCTCTGAAGGGTGGAAGCCCGGACTACGGGCTGTGACCCTGAGGGGCTGGGTGCCGAACGAAAAGGGCCCCAATGGGCCAGATACCTAAAGGGACGGGGTTTGGAAGGGCGTCTGTTGCCAAGGTTCACGGGTCTGTTTACCCGGTGACCCAAAGGGCCAGACCCTCGAAGGGCCATGTCCCTGAAGGGCAGAGCCCAAAGAGGCATGGCTTTGAAGGGCCAGTGCTTTTGATAGGCCAGGACTCCGAATAGATGGGGCGCCAAAGTGCGTGGCTCCAAATGGTTATGGCCCGATAGGTCCGGGGCCCGAAAGGGGCGCCGCCCCATACGATAATTAAGACAGACACAGTAAAAAGCAGACAGTGAGAGATGCCGACAGACATTGACAGACAGCAACAGGCTCTATCGGAGACACTCACAGACACCAAACGACAATATCTTGCACAGATAGTCATCCACAGATACCAACAGACCCTGTCAGCCACTAAAAGACACCGACAGACACGAACAGTTCCTGACACCTATCAACTGACACCAAGAGAAAAAGACAGACAGCGACAGGTACCGGCAGACACGAACAGGCACCGCCAGACACAGGGAGACACTA
>JAOWAW010114012.1:0-13317 GCA_028565695.1 Nicola tetela
TAGCCTTTTGTCTCTTGGCCGAAAATAAACCGTAGCTAAATATTTCCCGAATTACAGTACTTTAAAGTTTTCGCAGTACCCCAGAAATCAGGTGGTGACGTAAGTAGCTTAGATTTTTGACCCAGCCATGCGTTAGGCATGTGCCCCAAAACGCGCCCGGGCATGCCTTAGGCGTATTCCCTAAACCATGCGTGAGTCAATACAATGTACATTCTACTATTGATAGCGACCGGCCGAAGATGCATGCACCTAGTCATCGTATTTTATTCCAGTTTTGATGTTTTGTACTGTCATGCCAGTGCATCCATTACTTGTATCTTGTATAAGAGCTACCTGCTTTTCCGCCATCTCTAGCTAGTTATATCCGAGGTGGATATAGGGGCAAACTCGCTAATTTTCAATATAGAGTATTTTCATCATTGATTATGATGCGCACAAATCATCTTATTGGATCTAAAGTCTGGGCAGTGTGGTGCTCAGGAGATTTTTCCATTGGCAGGAGAGTGGCAATGTTTGTCTGCTGCTTGCCACAACAGTCTCTGTTCCTCCTATAGCCGGTTCAACATTCGCATTTGAGGGCACTGATCGGTTAAAGTGCTGGAACACTGTGACTGCATGCCCTTAGCTTGCTTCCTTGGTTTTCATACACTTTTCAGAATCACTGCACCATACCGCTACAGGCTAATCAGTTGCAGTCTAGAGCCAGTTGTTGCTAATTTTTTACAGATACTAATTTTAATGTAGATAAGCGGAAAAAATGATCAAAATTTAAAAATTTAGTTGTCGCCAAAATCAGCATCACCCTGCTAATACTGCAGTAAATGATGGCACAAACGCTTAATTGCTACACTGCCAGTTTCACTGCTCGTGCAGCAGAGTCACGAAGCTCAGCTGCGTTTCAGAGACTGAAAGTGCATCTTAAATTTGCAATCTTAAAATCGCAAAATTTTGTAAAAAATTTAGTCTTGAGGTAGCTGATCATGTCGATGTTAGACACAAACACAGCAATACTAATGGTCTATACGTATGCCATAAATGTGGTAGTCTAGATGTATCAAGTATTAAGATTTGAGTTATCAAGCATTATGTCCACGTAGTGCAACCACGTCTTGAGTTAACAGATCTACAGTCCGGTCATACATGCCACAGCCATGTATGTACGTGAGCACCTACACAATGTAAAGATGCACAGCCAACATACGGTATCTTTACCTACTAGTATTAATCAATAAGACATTGGGAAAAAAATCTATTGTTGCTTCACCACTATACTTGTTAACAGCTTTCTAATTGTTTCACTCCTACCAGTTACACTAACTGTTGCAGCTTGTTGTGCTTCCAGCAAAGCCGAGAAATGACGGCGAAAAATTTAACAATTATGCTCATTTCAGCAAACCAGTTTCTCATTTTCAACACGTGGTGCATTTCACGCACTTAAACAGTTGTCAATCCCGCATTCAACACTGTGTATTGAATTGACGAGCTGCAGCAGTTTGCACATAGAACTCCACTCTATTACTTACTGTTAGGAAGAAAAAATACACATCACCTCAAACAGCATGTTTCTACAGGTTGACAGCTTAGCAGTCGCCTTGGAAGTAGCTTGGAGATGCCAGCCAGCTGGCAAATACTAGAAGGGCAACTGAATTTATGCACTGCATCATGTCAATGTAAACTGACAAGCAGTGACTTTCACTATACTTATCTGTATGTACGTGTCATGATTACGTGCTTTAATGTGTGTAGATCCTATGTGAATGTGTATGCAGATTGTGCATGTAAGTACACGTTCATATATGTAGGTAACAGTGCGGATTGTGCTACAACACAAGCCAAGCCTCTCAGGACCACAAGCTGCTGCATTGTGTCAACTCAGATGGTACAGTCTTACTAGCCTGAGTACCTCCAACAAGTAACCCAGTTAATCGGTACAAGAGAAAGGTCCAGTGTCGTGCATATGAGGGCCGAGACCAGAGGTGACCACGCCAAATCACACCATACTTGTCAAAGGGGGTGTAGTAGTAAAATTGCCCAAACTGCAACAGCGCTGTTCTTGAGGAACATTTCTCCCGCACCCACTTTGCCATGCAGTCACACTGGAACTTCAAAACCATGCTTGTGCTACCTCAAAGAGGCCTGCACCTTGCCTATGACAGTTAAATCTCATACAGATAAAAAAAGCCAACTCATCTGAGAGCACACTCGGAGCAGACCAGAGTAGCTCAGAGTAAAGCCAGCAGAGTTGAGAGAGACAGGAGAAGAGAGGAAGAAAGATTTAGAGAGAGTGAAACAGATTGAGAGAAAGAGAGCAGGTCAAGCGTTACAGGTGTTAGTTGTTCAGGTGTACCTGCCTCACCCGTATATCAACACAGAGCAGCTTGCTCATCTTTTTTTTTTGGTATTCCATTTTTTGTGGTATTTCATTTCAATAAAGCTACCTGTTCAACAACAGCGACAAGGAAGGGAGACAAACCACCTGAGACAGTTGTACAGCAAGAGATTGAGTGAAAAAAAGGACATGGAGAGAGATTGAGAGAGAGATCTAGACTAACAGAAGGGCAGACAGGGAGGAACACATAGAGCAGCTGAGAAACAGATCTAGACAGACAAAATGAACAGGAAAGGAAGAAAGACAGACGGAAACTGACACAGACATAGCAAAGCAGACGGAGAGAGAGAGAGACAGAGAGAGAGAGAGAGAGAGAGAGGCGAGCAGATATAGACAGACAGCTGACAGACAAACCGACAGGCAGATTGACAGACAGACAAACAGGCAAGAAGGCAGGCAGGAAGGCACGTGACAGATAGGTGGACAGGCAAAGGGAAAGGCAGGTGGACAGGCAAAGGGAAAGGCAGGCAGACAGGCAAGCAAACGAACAAACAGGCAGTTAGAGAGACGGCAGCCAGCCAAGCAAGCCTGCCAGTGGGCAGCCAAAACATGCATACAGACATGGCAGAGAAAGATGAGATAAGATGGTTAGAAATGACAAAAGATGCAAAGCTGAAGGGTGAGAGAAAGAAACTGGGGTAGAGAAGTAAAGAACGTGTATGCGTGTGTTGAGCTATATTTAAGCCCCTCCCCCTCCCCTCCCCCTCTCCCAGCCAGGACCAAACCCTCCATCAATCACCAACAAAAGTGGCTGGAGGCTGAACAACCAATATGGTCATCATGATGGTAGTGCAAGAAAGACACATACCAACTTAACATTTACAAAAAATCAGAAAGATAACTACATCTCAGGAAACCACACTCTTTCTCCCACATCATACACATTTTTCCTCTAGGCTCTCTATAAGCTCACAGCACACATCATCTGCCATCCCAGTTTCTCAGCTCTTGCATTCAAATAATAAAAACAGCACGCACATTGATGTTACCATGACTACAGTGTTCATTCACTTTATTGCATGAGCAGAGAGCAAAAGAGAGAGAGAGCAGACAGAGATGGACACCGAGGAAGGAAGACCATGTTTGATTGAGTGATGTAGATGTAGAGTAAGTATTAAAAGAAATGGTTGAGACCACATGATGAGCGGAGAAAAGACAGCACACATAACAGAGAGGCATCAGGAGAGAAGAGCAACCACAGGTGTGACACACTTTTTCACATTCATGTTTTTTGCCCCATTTATATAATGAACTGTATCACTCGGCAGGTAAACCAGACACATACACACACACACACACACACAGTATGAACGCGTACACACGCACATGCATACAAGAATATACAGCATGGCGCACAAGATGCTACTTCAGAATGCAATGATTTCATTCAAGATCAGTAACACCACACGGCCATATAATAATTGGCCAGGCTAACAACACACTACTGCAAAGTGAAAGAATAAGACCATTTCATTGAAGGGTCGATCAGGTACACTGAACACACATACACACACGTACACATGCGCGCACGCACAGCATGTGACCAGAGTGCACGACAAAATTTTACTTCACAGTGAAAAAGGTCATGCCATGAAAAGGATTTCCCAGCACACCAGTCAAAAGAAACTTTTTCATGAGACGTTTCACCAGAAATGCCTCTGGCTTCATCAGTCATAAGAAAGACAATGGACTACAGAACATGTCGAAAATCAGGAAGAGCCTCAGAGCCTCCATATACGATGCATATTGTTACTGGTCATCAGTGATCCAACAACTACATATGCCCTTCCCCCAACCAAGGCAGCAAACAGCAACACAGCCACCCGCAACACCAGTCTAGTCATAGTTGTGGCCATTGCTAGAAAGTGCTTTGAAAAGGATGCAGAAGGCTAAAAAAAAGCAATTATTATTAGTGTTTAAAACTATTATGAATTTTCAAAACAAATAATCTATCGAATAATAGCAGAGTCAAACGAATGAATATTCTATATTCTATCCCTAGAATTTCCCATAGGTCCACAACCCTGAACTGAATTTCTGATGTCTTAGAACCAGCAGCAGCTCCAAAGAAGTGGGAATGGGCTTCGACTCATGCAGCTTCAAATGTGCCTGCATGGCACTCGTGGTTCCTCCATTGTACTTTAACATTGAAGAACACAGTTTACAATGCACCTTCATTCCACCACCCTCTTTCTCAAAACTTTCCCACACCGTGCTATGCTTCTTTTCTAACATGGCAGAAACAGAAACCTTGCATAAGTGGACTCTCCTTCAGCACAACTGGATAGCGTATGCTTTGTAGGCCAACATGCCTTGCAGTTGCGCAATCATGTAAGCTTACACGGTCGGTAGATCCTACATATGCATGCATAGGTCGCATGCATAGCTAGCACTGATGTGCTCATCACACACAAGTAAATCACACTTGATCATGAACTTGTTGCGTCGACATTCTGTCAGTTTCTGTGCACATCTATGTAGCCTATAGTATGCAAATGGTCTCGGTGAACAGAGCTAGAGGCAAGAGAGCGGGTGGGACCGCTGCACGGTACGCTGCATAAACAATTACTTTTTGAATAGTTTACATTGGCCCATGATATTCGAATATTCGTTCAACGCTCAAATTCTAGAATATATTCGATTAATCGAATATTCATTTCAACACTAATTATTATATTTGACTCCAACAGCTCATCAATAGCATTGCACGAAGCCAACTTTCAAACAGTGTCACAACAAATTCTTCACATGCAGATGCTCATTTACTGACAAACGACGTTTTGGAGGTACCGTGACGTCTTTTATTGGGTTAGGAGAGTCTCCTAACTAGATAAATGAGCATGTTCTGAAAAAATTGGGGCTGACCTCCAACTTCCAGCTAGGTATGCCAGTTGATGGTCCCTGGAAATTTTTGAAATTTTAAGGGTTAAAATGCCAACTTGAGGGCTTTGGGATGGGATTTGTCCGAAACCCACTCGAGTGCAAAAAGTTGTTTTTGGTACACAATATCGCAGCATAAATGGCCATGTTTTGGAGCTGGCAGTCGAGGTCAAGCTGAAGTTTCCAGAATTGCTCTGATTTTTCAGAGCAAGCAGCAACCCTGTGTATGCTTATGAATTATGAACCAATACAATTTAATTAGAAAAAAAGTGCAGTGTGTGAGCTAATGGCAATTGTAACAAAAACTGTATGTAACTGTATGTCTGAGTAATCAATTCGAACAGTAATGGAGCCAGTATGAAGTTGGACAGACAACCCCCCCCCCCCTCCACACCACACACATGCACACGCGCACACACACACGCGCACACACAGCCCACATACACACAAACCTATCTGTAATGCCTCAGGCATTCCGAACACATATATAAGTTAAACCTGCAAAGGTGACCATTTGGATAAGGCAACCACTCGTGTGTAGCAACCAAAACTCGTCAGCATGGGCATGTTTGTGTATCAAATGACCTTGATAAGATAACCACACACTCAACGGGACCGATAGCCACAGTTGTGAAACCACTTTAAAACAAAAAACCCCTGTGTAGATCAAGTTGCAAATGCTGTGTATGTAACTTTCACATGGCTGTGGATCACATCATGCATCGACAGAAATACATTACCTTGTCGATCATGCTATCTACTTGAATCAACATGTGAAACACCATGCAGGTACACAGCCAGTTTCGTCGATGTTTTTCATTGCAGTTTGTAGCTGTGGCATACCAAGCCATTATACAGAACAGTTTTGTGCATTTTTCTGTTTAACTATAGCTCGTCAGGAGCAGCACCAGGATAAGGAGACCACTGGACTAAGAAGGCAGCTTTGGGTTAGTCCCTAAGGTGTCACCTTACATAGGTTTTACTTGTATATACACACAAACAAACATGTGTAGGCATGCAGAATCACATGAAATAATCACCGCAGTAGCCCTCTTTGATTCTCATGAGCAAAGCAAAGTGAACAATAGACTGGTACTTTGTCATCTTAATAACTTTTCCACAAGGTTGCTATATTTGTGTAGTTACCATTAACTTGGGAAATCCTTCCACAACTCGACCTGTGTGTCCCAGAGCTCGCACTCTGTATAGTCGGTAGGGCTGTAAACATACGTACACCAAGCAATCACATCATTAGGCACAAAACATTTACGAGTATTCCTACACAGAAAAATATCAGTCATTAAACTGACAAAGAACATTAAACTACAAAATGATATTGAGAGAGAACGTACCATTTGTTCAACAATTTCTCATATTTTTGTGTGCAATCTGGACAAAAGTCCTTCCACAACCATTATCTGTTGAAGACATTCCAGTACAGTCACCATGGCAACATGATAAACAGCTTAGCATGTGTTGAAAAGAGCTCTCCTCAAGAGTCCATGGAGTTTAGTCCTACACTGGCAACAAAAAGAACCTCTAGAAAAGCCCTGAAAGGATGGGCAGGTTTGGGAAGAACAGGAAAGTGGCAGGGAAAGAGAACCTCTCAGGCACACCTCTATAAAGTTGGGAAGTGTATATGTAATTGACAATAATCATACGAGGTTAACACTGCTGGACAGATTGCCACTTAGTTAGCATACAATACGCAAACCAGTTGTTGACAACTTGACCATCTACTCACTCTTTCACTTCTTCGTGCTGCAGAAGTTGATTGCCACTAAAGAGTTCCTCCATAAACGACGTCACCTTCTACATAGTCTGAGGAAGAAAAGGCAACACAAGCCAAATTGGTGATTGCAGTCACACCTGGTTGTTGCTAGTGTGAAAAGTAGCATATGGAATGCATAAACAAAAGCCACCTGAAAACAAGCAAACCAATTCACTCTTAAATGGCCAAGACTGTAATTTAAAATCATATCTATCAATTAGGACTCAACCCAACAGCACAATTAGTTTGCTAATCTAGGAGCCCTCCTGAAAAGTAAAATGTAGTTAATAAAAAAATGAATAAAGAAGAATAATGAGGATGTGTTGGAGGAGAACTAGAACCAAGCGTAGTACAACAGAAGGAAGTATAGCTCTGCACATCCAGCAGTAGCCTCTGGAGAGAGGGTGGACATTAGCTGAGTTTGATACTTGAAGCTTTTGGTCTCAGCAGCACCAGGGAAGTGTCAGCATCTCCAGCAATTTCCAACAGAAGAACTTTGACAAAAGATCCAAAGTTGCACAACCAAATGCAACAGACAGAGAAGCGCAAGCTAGAGACAGTTGAAGACATTCGAGAGTGTGGCAGTCAGACAAATCACAACCTAACCACTTAACGCTGACATATTCCAGACAAGAATGAACAATGGAATAATAAAGGGCAAGCAGGTGAGACAAAGAGAGACTTAGCGGTCATGTCTGGCAAATGAGGTGCTCAACATGGGGAGGACAGTTGAAAAGGAACTTGACAAAAGCTGAGTCACCCATGTTACCTGTATATAGTAGTTGAAATTGAAGGGATGGGAATGCCCGTGAGCAAGATGACCAAGCTGCTGTTTCTCCATTTGGGATATTGTTATCTGGTAAGACTTGGTAACATTGAAGTCCACATTTGACTCTGCCACCAATGATGAGCTGCATCATCAGATTGCAAACAACAGCAGTGAGAGGACTAGCATATGCACATGTAAATTTAAACAGTCCTCAGCAAATTAAACACTGTGAAAGCTTCGAGACCATGCCCTTGGGAGGTTGTGGAAATACATCAGAAAAAATAATGGCTGCAGCACAGACATTTATAGATGAAAGAGTTCCACAAATCACCACTCACCACATGACTGTGAGAGCAGGAAGAGATCCATTCTAGTTCCTCAGCCATGCAAAATAAAATTGTCTCCAATGCAGTGACAAAGTGCTACACAAAGATCATATTTCATGTTCTCTGAAACAAAACAAACAAACAGTTCAAAGCACTCACAGTTTATCTGGAAATACTACAAGCCCTAGTGAAGGACGAACTTCCCCTAACAGGTCATTCACATAACCCTTCTTACCATTCTAAACAACAACATACACAAATCAAAGAGCGTCTCACCACACTCATAGCATGCCAGTGATAATCATCCTCAGTGATTTATACTAGATATGCTAGCATACACGCCCTAACCATTTAGCCTTTCTAATGACATCCTCAAATTCTGGTATCATTCATAATCTACAGGTATCGTACTGCAGGGGCTTACTACATTACCTTGTCAATGATGAAAATCATGCTCCTGTCAAACATGAGAATCACCATAGCTTGGCAGAAATGTTTCTCTACACAGAAAACCTGAAAGCAAAAGAAAACCAAAACCCCAAAGAACGACAAAACGTCCACATGCACACACCCAGTCACATCTCCATGGCAACAACACACTGTGTCTTCTTCCATCTCTTTTTCAGTCTAGGTCTCTTTGTGTCTTCATCTTTTCACATGCACACATGTACAGTTCATTGTCCACTCTCATAATATGCTTGCACACAAATGTTGCTGATAGTTTCTCAACAATTCGTCTCCAATTTTTTTGTCCAAAATGTGTCACTTTCTCTTCACAACTACACTGCAAGGTGGGTGATGTGTTTGACTTGACGTTTAAGGTATTCACGACTGTCCTCTCCATAACTGTTCCCAATGAGATTCAACATGTCCAGTGTGTTGTTGTGTTTCAAGTCATCAGCTAATGTATATACACTGATGTCATTCAGACTGTTGTTCCACAGGTACAGCTGCTTCAGCTGTGTATTATGGTTGAGTGCATATGACAAGAAGTGAGACGATCTGTTCTCTAATGCACAATGAACCACAGCCACCGTCTCAAGGAACTGTTCTGAGCTGTCTTTACAAGTAATCTCCATCCTTCTTCTCCAAACAAACTGTACTTTGGACCCTATAGTTCCAGGCTGCAGAGAGATTTGTTTGCATTGACTTTGGCCATTAGCCTTGTCATGGCTCGACTGGTCTGAGTCTTCACTCTGCTCACTTTCTTCTCTGACTTTACACTCACCACGTCAAAGGTCAGATGCAATGTTTTAATGTGTTGACTGCTTTCTACAGCCAAAGACAACTGTGTGAGGTCAGCTGCTTTTTGCTTTGACACATTCCAGAATAACATCCTTGGGCAGTTAGATGGTGGAAGGAAAATCCTATGACATTTCCCGCAACCTCCACCACTGTATATACCAACATGCTGAGCAGACTGCAACATACAAGACTTAGTATCTTCTTCACCACCAACAACACCAGGGGCACTGTTGCTTGCGCTGGGAAGTGCAACATATTTTCCTTTTGATGATGATTCTAAGACTTCATTTTCCCTTGCTATCGTGCCTGTTATGGCTGTTCATTCAGTTCAAAACTGAGGAAATAGACTGCCTAATCGCACTAGGTTTTGTCAGCATGCCGTGAATAGAGGTGTTCCTGTTTCTCGAGTTCTTTGGCACTACTCAAGGCGAGGTCACTCATCATACTCTCTGCTACAGATTTTTCAACCATCAACAAATTCAGGAACAATGTGCTGACATTTACTGGCTCAGAGCCTGTTAACCATGTCAATGGTCTCACCTTCAAGTTCTCTTTGTAGTATGAACGAACAGCACTGTCCAAATCTTTGAGAGCATAGAGCGGGTCAATACAACTAGCCAAGACATGCGGACAGACTTCCCCCAGTGCTTCCTTCAAGATGTCAACTGCGCCAACACTTTTGCTGAGAAGAGTTTGGAGGAGGACGCACACTTTTCCTTGATCTGCAGGTTCAATTTTGGTACGCTGGTAATCGTCATCGCTCTGATCATAGACTCCTTGGGGCACTAGCATGTCATCTATCTTCATTACTGGTGTGTTGGCCTTGAGAACGGTCTGCCAGTTGACCCTGAGCCACTATTTTTGAAGAGGCTCTTCAGCCTTATCCTAGACAAATCAATTGAAAACAAAGTGGCAGAAATTATGACCATGCAAACTTGCAGAAGAGAAGGGACAATCACTGTTAGTTGTAACCTTGAATTTCACTTTGTGTGTAGGATTTTCTCTTACTACCTAGAAAGAAAACTAAAATGGTCAGAGTGCAACACAAACTGAGCTGTGAAATACAATAGCCCACAAGTTATCGCTGAGAGAAATGTTAAGTCGGAAAGAACAGGTTAGTAAGCAGAATTAATAGTTGAACTGAAGAGAGAAAAAAACATGACTTAGTTAGAAAGTTTTCTCTGGTGAAGTTATGAAAATCATTGGGCTGACAGGAAAAGGAGGGAGCTGAAAAGGAAGAAAAATTAGAAATGTGAAAGCGAGTAGTGACAGGATCACATCATACGCTCACAGATTACAAACAAAAAGCCTTAGAGAACTACCCCTACCCTCTATGAACGAAAGTGTAATGACAAATGTTTCATGACCGCCATTCCAAGGTGAAATACATGAAACACAGTGGTTTGCCAAAGGCACGACTGCTAAAAAAGAGGCTCCTTTTCCATGTCTCTGTAGACCAAAGTATGTGGTCCACTGGTTGCACTGGGTTCCATGAAGTGTCAAAGGTGCCATAACCAGCTATAGCGCTTTGTCACTGTTACAACTGTTCTGCCCCCTACAACTCTGAAACTTCCCATCAATGGCAGCCATGCCTTTATAAAGGCACAAAGAATTGAATTTTTCTGACACTCAAGGCAACAAGTTAGCCAAGAAAGTTCATTTTCAGATGCATGCCCTTACTCGCAGCCAGAGCATATATGAGCGCCTTGTCCAAACTGTGCTCATCATTGTGGTTAGTCTTACAACTGACTTAAACACTCATTTTTTTCAGTGGTTTTTCCCTCCCTCCTGCCTCTGTGTCTGTTCTTAGCCTGGCTTTTTCACTGATGGCAGCTCTAGGTTTTCAAGTCTCTTCCACATGTCCTACACTGCATGGTGTACTAAAACATATTTTGCCATTCCAGGATGCTGTTTTTTGCCCCTGTTTTTTTTTTCTAATTGGGTTAATTCTGTCACCACCTTTGGGCTAAGAGCAGTAGGTGCAAATTTATCATTTCATTCTCACTTTCCTTTTTTGTTCCTGACCTCGGTTATCCTGGACTCAGGTCTAAGGTATTGTATATGGTTTATAAAGCGTGCATTCTGCGCATACCGAACAAAGACCAACCTACTTCCTGGTTCAAGCTTTCTAGCATTGTCTGCTGCTGTATGGATCAGCATGCTGATGAAAAATTTAGACCGTTGCTACAGTGGACTACATGATCTGAGGCAAGGAATCTGACACTGTGCTGCAGCTAGATGCATGGGATGCTCTGTCACCATGTGCCATGCCAGCACCAGCCTGTGTAGTGGAGGTTGGATTGTTCATGTAGTCGTGGCTGTGCAGTGATAGCCCACTATGCGTTTATAAGGTAAATTTTTACCCTGTTCAACAGACAAGTTACATCAACGATAGGATCATAACTACTGTCAAAGACATTACAGAGCACTTTATGGACTTTTGAGGGCTGTTGCTGAAACAGGTTTGCCAGCTTTTGCTCAGATAACAATGGCAGCAAGAGAACAACGGACACACACCTTCTCCAATGAATCTGACGTCAACTTGATCAGATTCTATTTTTAGCAAGTCAGCAAGGCGATTCTGGAACATTTTCTTGACTCTGTCATTGCGTTTATATATGTCTGCTGATCCCCTAACTTGAACAACAGCCATGCAGAGGATGTTTGAGGGAATTTCCACTGTGTAAGTTCCTGAAATTGAGAAACCAATACCAATTCAGAGGCAATAATTACATCGCAATCATGCCTGCTAATTTCTTGTTAAATTGGTCTTTGTGCTGTTGTTATACAGGTATACACACAGCTACTAGATTTCTAGCTAATTCTTCCACACATTGAGCATGCCTGCTGCTTACAAACAAAAACTGTACAATTGCAGTGCCACAGCAACAATCGAAATATTTCTCCAAAAGAACCTTTTTGTTTGCAAAAGGAGCGGTGCAAACCTCTAAATCCAGAGGAACAAAATTTGTATGGAGCTACTATTGCAATAGCGCAGTTAACAATAGCAGGGCTATTATGGTTCAGCTGTATATTTGACTGTTTGCGACTTAAACAATCTTTGGTGTATGTAATGGTAAACTTTATTCCCTTACTTTTTCTGACAAGTACCTCACATTTGTAACCGCTGAGAAGGGAATTTTGCAACACATCTGGTATCATGCCAATGGTATGCAGCTGCATTACATACAAATCTGCATCCAAATTGAGAATTATTCTCTTCACAGAATATGGATGAGGAAACACGTAGCATTTAACGCCTGCAGATTTGGAATACAGAGAAAACCCATGTCTAGCAGACAGCCCATTTGTAGAGAAAAAAGTCACATTTCCACTATTTCACCCACAGTGAAATTGCACAATGAACTAGAATCCCAGTAGTAACCCAGCTTTGCCCCACAGAATTGAAAACAATATTTTATGCAACCAACATACTGCATGTATTATGGCAAGTCTTCAGTCTACATAGTATGAGCTTTGTCAGTAGTTTCTGACATAATTGTGGTAACAATGGAGTCTATCCCGCTATCCTGATTGAAACTAAGTCTTTCTAACAACTAGCAAACCAAGACCTATGTAGATGACTAATCTAGTGTTATGCAGATTATAATCTGAGTGGACAACAAAGTGGAAAATGTTGGCCCACTAAATAAATTTACCCTCATCTTGATCATCGCTGTCTTCTTGAACCAGCCTGTGGAAAGAAGCACAACTTGAGAGCAACCCCTCTGATGGCAGATCAAGAGGACTGATTTCTAAGCCAGAGATCAGAAACACTTACTCTTACCTACACTGACATATTTTTTCCATTTGCCTAAAAATGCTTTCCATGTACTTTCAGCTGAGTATGCATATGTAGAGAAGCAAAAAAGGACTAAGGAATAAAGAAGAAGAAGAAGAAGAAGAAGAAGAAGAAGAAGAAGAAGAAGAAGAAGAA
>JAOWAW010114023.1:0-13315 GCA_028565695.1 Nicola tetela
CAAAGGAAGAGCTATCTTGATTTTAATAAATTGCCATTCAGTTAAATGTTTGGCTTTATGATTACTAGTATACTTCTAAATGACTTGGGGCAATTTGTGAGGATTTGCAATTGTGTAGCCCAAGAGTCACTTCCTTTCCACGTTGATTTACTGATGTTCTCGTTTTATACATCACTTTGGGACTCTTACTTAGAATCTGTGCTTTTTTTATTGCAGAAGGCAGACTTGAAGGTTCATGCACTGATGTTCCCCAAGGCAAAGTATGAAGGTTGGTGGCTGGTTCTTGGAGAGGTGGATAGGGGTGAGCTGGTTGCACTCAAGCGACTTGGCTTCTTGCGGTGAACACAGCCGGTCACTCTCTTGTTCTTCTCTGCCGAGCAGCCTGGCAATCACATCTACACACTGTTTGTTATGAGTGACAGCTACCTTGGCTTAGATCAGCAGTATGACATTGCAGTGGAGGCTGTTGACTGTGAACAGGATTGCAATTCAGATCTTCATCCTCCAGCTCCTGTTGATAGCACTGATTTGCTTGATATGCTGAAAGAAAGTCGATGAGATCACCAAATGGCAGAGACTAAGCCCCCGCCCGAGGAATGGTGACCTCTATCAAGACAACATCATTCTGGTATTGCCCACATTCTGTCCAAACATGTTGCACATATTTTTTTTTTATCACTGAAGCCAACTGCCAAAAAAAAAGTTGTCATTGTATGAATAATTAAAGCCTGTGCTTTCGTCATAATTCCAACCAGAATGCACTGTACCATCCCATTCATTTTTTTAGCACGGCCAATTTTCATTATGTACCATCAAAATTTTATTCTATGTTTTCACCATCCAGCTTCCATGGCTTCTGCGTGAAGCTTTAAATTTAGGCTGTGATTTGTTGTGGTGCTAAATTGGCCGTGACTGGCAATGGTTTGTTAGACAATAATTGCACCTTTCGGCTATGAGAACTTCAGTGAGAAGTTGCCAACTGTTGTAGTGCAACAAAGAATCACCACCCCTTTGCTAAGACACACATCAGCATACACTTTAGCAGCCCAACCAAATAGGAAATACAACTAAACGATGGCAAAGATTTCAAGTGGCCAGGTGACAATAATCTAAGTCAAACCAGAGTTAAAGTTCAGCAGACTTGACCTAAACAAATTTCAAGTGAAGAAGGACACCAGAGCACAGGCCAGATGCAATTCAATAACCAGCCATATGATGAGGCAGGCTTTCAAGT
The DNA here is from genome assembly GCA_028565695.1 of Nicola tetela. Taxonomy (NCBI): domain Eukaryota; kingdom Metazoa; phylum Porifera; class Calcarea; order Clathrinida; family Clathrinidae; genus Nicola; species Nicola tetela. Next base: position 1,235 of record JAOWAW010114023.1, read on the forward strand.
TACCATCACTTTAAAAGGATGTAATTTTCTCAACCTTTAACCCCGTCCCTTAGAGCAACTGCCAGCATTTTAACCATCCATCTTTTATTTATTGTAATGTGAAACTTAATCATTATTCATTGCTGTCATTAGTGGCACAGAAAGGGAAGGATGATGTCCTTGAATGGCATAAGTGAAAGCGTACTAGTTATCAATAAGGATTTGACTGGCCTGTCTTCATAGTCTGAATTAAGGGCAATCTCTCCTCATGGGACTTTGCAGATACTGCCAGTCAGCCTTTGATTTCATTCAGTTTCTTCCTCTTAAAAGAGAAGTATTCATGTTTGAATCCCTTCAGCGAAAAACGTGAAAGATTATTTCACCAAGAAAGGTGGAAAATAGCAATTGAAAATTAAAAATTCCATGATTTCTTAAGTTCTTACAGCTTTGTCTTTGGTCCTACCAAGCTGAAACTTGGCATGTAGGCATCTTAAAAAACCTTTTAGAAACAACTCTGACTACAGTCTCAATGTGGAATTATGGTCTAATGTATTATTAATCCGATTTTTTTTACAAGTTCAATCATAAAAAGGGTGCACAACTTTAAAACAAAGAATTATTTTCGAAAACTGTAGTACTGTTCTGTTGTCCATGTATCAGTGGCTAGATGTGTGGAAAATTTGAAGAGCATAGGACCATCTTGGCCTGAACTAGAGCTTTAGGGGTGTGAAGATTTCTAGTTTTGAGAAATTAGTGTGGTAAATGTCCTGCCATATGCAGCCGGAGGACACAAACGATGCAACCCTCAGGTCATAGATTCATTGAAATAAGGGCTCAAAATTCTGAGGGCGCCCAAGTTGAAGGCTGCAAACAGCTTTGCACAGGCATTCTTTAGATTCATTGGACATGCAAGAAGACCAACAGCCAGGTAATATTTTCAACTTCTGATGATGTCACCTGTTAGAGATGGTTGAGGGAAGAGTTGTTCACCAACAACTTAAAAAAATTATTGCAACAGCCCATTTGGGGGGGGGGGGCACCCTTTAATACAATACACTTGATGCACCACACAAGCTGGAAGCTATACATGTCCCACTGGCTGACATGTGTGCACAACTTCTCTCTTATGTGGTGTGCTAGGTAAATCAAAGTAGCAACAGCAACCAATCATTTGAATTGAAACTACCAATGCACAATGCAGAGAAGTAAACTGTGACACAGCATGCATAGAGTAGATATGAATTGTCACCATAACAGCTTACTAGCTAGCCTAATGCAACTACATCAATCCCATTTCACTAGGACATACAGAGGGATTAGTCATAGCATTAATGGATTCCATGTCAGCCAATCTATGAGTCGCTATTGAAGCTATCCTGTGTGTGGCTGTGGTGATATCCAATTCAGCACAGCATTAGAAATGCTCATGTTGAGCTTAGTTTGCTGACCTTCATGCCTACTTTCCGGAGTTTCTCAGACTGAATGTGATCTGGCTCATGCCCTTTGGCTGACATCCAAACTGCTAGGACCCCACCACACCTGATAAACCTGCTCCCAACACACCCGAGCCCCAATTCAAGTGTGCTACTAAGTACATGCATATATCAGGTATAGACATATACATATACTTTGGTAGTACACTTGAGGTGGAGCTTGCCATAATATTATACAAACACAAACACATACATACACACACACACAATAATCATATCATATATGTAGTGCAAAGCCCGTTTCCTGCATGATCTCGATTGAATGAGTGCCTGCCTGAGACATGCAGCATATTGACAGAGCTGCCTTGTTTCTTTGGAACGGTCCCTTCAGAACTACAGTACATTAAGAACATATTCAGGAATACATTGCTATAAGATTAACTCAAGTCTATATGTATGCATACATGTAAAGAGAGCCATGATAAGTACATGAAATAAATCTCTAACAAGAATCTTCTACATGTATTATACTAATTAATGCAATTGCTGCAAATGTGAATCACTACCAAAACCATGTGATTACTAGTGTATTGCTAATGTATTACTAGTGTATTGCTAGTGTATTACTAGTGTATTGCTAGTGTATTACTAGTGTATTGCTGGTGTATTCAAATTCCTAGTGTATTGCTAGTGTATTACTAATGTATTGCTAGTGTATTACTAGTGTATTGCCAATAATGCAATTATTTTCCAAATCTCCTGATGTCCCCAGGTCCTAACCCTAACCTTAGTCCTAACCCTAACCCTAACTCTTACCTGCCCCTTACCATTACCCTTACATTAGCAAATATTAGTTAGTAACCTTTGTCGTGGGAGTTGCAAAAAGAAACAATGATTTTGGTGAAAAATAAGTAACATTTGAGCTAATCGAAGGCTAAAGCATGACCTTAGGCAGCACCACAGAGTGGCCCTACCGAAGTAGGTAAAACACATGCTTCCCCAATTTATCATGGGAGCTCAGCTGCACACTCACAGCTATTGTTATTCACAGTTCTCTTAGACAAAACAAAACAGATCCCTCAACATACATCATGTATTATGTAAATGTGATTGGCTGATGTAATTTTCTACCACACATTCTGCGTTGCATGCAATTGCTAGCAGTTGGTTGATGTTGTAAATTTGTGTCACTCTTCAATGCATGGTTGAGGAAGATTCAGCTAGCACAAACTAATCTCTAAGGTAGTGTAATTGTGATCTACAAACCATAGTCTTTATAGTAATGGGAGTATTCCTGAACATTAGATGTAGAAACGTCTCCAAATGGAATTTCTGCTGAAGAAAGACAAACAATGTCAAAGTATTCTTCACCCGAGGATGAGCAGTCAACAGTGATGGGCCGCATTTCATGACTGGATGTCAACAAACAGAAGACACGAGTGGTCATGTACATTTCTACAACATACATGGAGTACATCATCAACTATGAGCCCATTCATGCTAAAGAGCCACGCTGGATGTTCAGAAATTGCAGTCTAAAATTATTAGCATTGTATATACATGTCACTTTGCAAAGATATTAGGCAACCGAAAGGGTTCCATAACAGTCTCCATTATTGATAAGAAAAAACCACCTTTGTTATGGGTAAGCTTGCCCAAGTCAACTATTAAACCTGCCCTCTCCACCCTCCTCCCGCAAGGGAAGCTGTGCTTTCTCTACCCTGAAACGGACCGCTTCAGGAGATAGATTAGCAGCCCTTGCTCTGTTTTCAGCATTTAAGTGAAAAAGGCAAAGGTGAATACATTTTACATGCCTCAGCCAGCACAGTGATCCTGACCCATACCTATAGTACGTGTGGTTTGATGCCTCATCTTGCTGGACACCAGCAGACAGTTGACTTCATACACTTTAGGCTCTAGTAAGTTGGGCTATGGTTTGCGCACCTTGCTGAAAGTTATATCACTGGAAAGGTGAGATTTCTAGCTTTAATGAGAGGGTTCAATGAAGGGAATTGCCCAAGGTTTCAAGAAGATACATGCGGTGCAACGTAAAATGGGGGATCTTTTCTGAAAACAGGGAAACTTTTCTGTATATGCAAGTGAATGGAAGGCAGCAGTTCCTTTGATGGGTTGTTGCTTTCATATCGCATTGTCCTTGGTTTGAATGACGGGTGGGAAAGCTTCGGATAGCCATGGAAGAAATGAGAAACACGGACAACATGCATGTGGACAAGAAACAGTGTGTTGCAAACCTTGGTGACCGTGTCTGCATGTTTGCGAGTCGCTGACAGTGTGTGGAAAATGAGAATCTTCAAGAGTGAAGACATTTAAACTGGCAAATGGAAGCCATTACAAGGTCAGAAGCACACTGAATAGCTTGCTAGCCCCAAAACGTTTAGATCAAGAAACAAGTCATGGTTTCTGCTTACAAAGCACATTTAGAGCAAGAAACAAGAGTGCATGCTTTCTCTTATATAATCAGTTTCAGAGCTGGAGGTGGACCACGTGTGCACGTTAGGCGGCCGAGAACATGTAGTAACGCTGCCATTGTTGGTGTGCTTTTGAGATGGTTTTGCTGGGCTTCGCATTTGCGTTGCTGAATTGTTTCACACAACTTATCCTCCCTATTGTCAAACGTCCACACGCCAGACCATAAATTTCCTTGTCTGGAGCTAAACCAACATGCTAGGAATCGCTGTGCAGTAGCAAAGTTGTAGCTAATTGAGGGCTTTAGCACTGTCTTACCTGGCATCTAGTAGACGCTCTGGCTGGCCTGGTTGAGGTATGTGATTCTTAATCAGCAATGCAGATGATGGTCATGGAAACAGACAGAGAAAAAATGGTGCCCACACATCTGGCCTCTACCCATGCAGCTCGCACATACCATAGTTAGTATGTGAGCAAGATTGCAACTGCAGATCTACTGTACTGTGATCTACTGCAGTGCAGAGCAGCCATGCACACAACTCAGGCAAAAAAATCTTGCTCCCGCAGTGAAGTGTGGACTTCAACTTGGCCTTCACACTTGTCTAATGAGGCCAGGCATTGGTGAAGTCAGCAGGGGATATGAATGGGTGATTTAAGAACTAGCACTTCTTGGCATCTGCTCTGCAAGCTGCCAGGGACCAGCAATAAAAACTGGTGGCATCATTTTTCAACACACTTGTGCAACATTTAAGGCTGAGGCATAGTGGTAAGAAGGAGAATAACACGTTTCGACCGCCTTGCTAACACCTTTGACTTGTGTTATAAGTAGAAATTTTGTAACCAAATGATGGACAAAGGATTAAGCTGCCTGGTTTGCACTGGTAGATGGTGCATTTTCATGCCAGCTCAGGTGATTAAACCCGTGGCTACCAACTGAAGATCCAATATGGCGGCCTGGCAATCCATGCAGGCATAGTTGCATGTACGGTGCATGATGATGTATGTGAAAAGGCCCAGCATGCACAGCACATTGCACAGCCAGCTTTCTAGCATGGTACTGGTATGCTGCTATACGCTGCTGCAGCTAGCTGAGCTGCACACTGCACTAGCGCACTGGAGTGCTGCTGCTGTGTACGCAGCACATTGGTATTTGACTAGTAGTGAGGACTGAGAAGGAAGCCGTGAATGGAAACCCAGGCAAAGAAAGCCTGACGCTACACATTGGACCCATCAAAGAGGCAGCCACTCTTGCAGCTAGATTGGTACAGATTTTACAGATTTTAGTGCTGGAGCAAATCTACTGTTGATCAGCACCGTCTGTGCGGACTTATAGTATAGATAGACCAAGAACAGAGCAGAGCGCCGAAGACCTGACAGTTGTAAAAGCACGTGTAGGGCAAATAATACTAGTGGGCTTCAAAGATGCTTGTCTTGCCAAGGACGATCGTCTTGTCAGTTGGCCATTGTTGTTGGCTGTTGGTGCTTGCATATGCATAAGTTGTGCTTGCAGCAAGGCATATGAAAGCTATTGTTTTGAGCCATTGTTTTGCGGTTAACCACTGCTCGCCTGATCCAGCTTCTATGCCATAGGCAAAGAAATACATCGTGACGCCATAGCAACTGTGACACATCCGGAGACACTAGATGTTCCAAGTAACTAACTTTTTTTTCGGGAGGAAATGAGATGTAGACCACTTGCACATCAAACTGATTTTATTGCAATTTGTTTGCCTATCCCTGAACATATTGGATCTCAGCACTGCCCTTGTCAAAATTCCTCTCATAGCCAGAGAAATGAACCCCATAATAGTGAGGGGCAGGGTTAATTTGTCCGTCTTTTTAAGGTAAAATTGGAAGGCCTAAACGGATTGGCAAGGGCAGTGAGAATGCAAAACTACCCACCTTCAGACCTCTTTTCCAAAGGTTTTCGAAAGAATCACTTCAGTTCTATACCTCGTCATTTTGCGTTGAAAAAAAGTTATTTTTAACCATTTATGGCTATTTATAGACTGCCAAATAGCCTCTAGCAAACACCAAGTGTCTTTAAAGTGTTGTTTTGGTCTGGATCAAAAGTTAAAATTGCAGGAATTGCCAAGACCATAGAAGAAATCATATTTTGAGGCACCCCTGTTTAAGTATGGGGAGCCACTGGTTAAACCACCTGAGAGGTGTCTGTCATATCTAATCTATGGTAGGGGTGGCTTGTCAATCAATGTCCAATTAGAAGCTCTGCTACCGCTTCCCATGTAGCATCTTGAGCTTAATGGTAGCACATTTCACATGCCATTTTTCTTCTTTTATTTTTGCTGTGCACTACTTCAAGTATCCATTCAATTTTGCTTGTTAGCAGAGTGCTCAAAGTTGGCATGCTTTGGCAAAAACTTATAGTTGATAAAGTGCCTAAAGAGGCATAGAAAGGAACAGTGAGTAATTATATAACTATTTCTTGTGAAGAAACATCAGTTAACATACTTTAACAGTGTGGAAAATTTCAGGAGTGTGGGCCATACAGAAAGCGCTAAGCTCAACGTGCACCCTTTGGTATGGGATTCGTAATGCCCTACTGAAGTAGGTGAAGCCTTCACAATTATTTATAGACTTTGAGTGGAGGTCTGGCAATGTCTCCCAGCCTCAGTTAGAAAGAATAACTTCAGGTAATTACAGGTGGAATAAGTACTGTATAGATTAATTTCTGAAGCCGAGCATTCAGTTTCAATACCCAAGCGGAGTAAACGCTAAGGCATTTGCATGAGAATGTTATGTAGACTGGAGGCTGGAGAAATTAATGGGCTTATACCAAGCTACAGTCTACACTACTATGCCCTATAGCATTACAGGTTCTGTTATTGGTCATGGCGCACCTAACCAGCAACAGAAATCAAACTTAGAACTGTTACTGGTTATACAGTGCACATAAGGCAGAAGCCACACAACTGTTACTGGTTACGACGTGTATACATGTACCTTAAAGGTAATTATCCTGTTTCTTAAAGTGGATTATCACTAATAATCGCCTGTCTTAAAAGTAATCAGTACAACCCAACAAGTGGCACAGGTGTGCGGAACCCTTGCAAGCCCTTCCTATGCATAGATGCAGGAGAAAACGTAGGCACCATGGCCAGGGAATATTGATGCTAGTATTATGCGTACTGGAAATATGGATACGGGATGTACAGGCATGCATTGTCCCTCTGCAATGTCTCGATCCAAGTAATACTACATCTCGTACGTTTGTCACCATTGCCAAGAGCATATGCCATATGGCCTTGTACAGTATCGGTGGGAAGCCATGTTTTCAAAGAAGAAAGCACCACCAACTGTAAAGGACGGCTGAGCAAAGAACAACCCTTCCTCACACCCCAGCACCAAAACTTCATACTTTAATTGGATAAGTATATACCTGTATTTTGTCAAAACATCACACCTCACCAACACAAATATAAATTTGTTTGGCGACGTTTTGGTTGGTCAGCTCTGATCTTCAGCAGGCGAATTTAACCCTTTGGCGATTCATGCAAACGATTGATATCGATTGGCTCATCATCAGTTGATGAGTTGCCTAGCCCAATCTATTGGCAGATGCATCGACTGACACATTTACGTAAACATCACGAAGCAGCTTTGTCATGACATCTACATCAACATTTGCATGGTGTTTTCAAAGAAGAAAGCACCACCAACTGTAAAGAATGGCTGCAGCAAAGAACAACCCTTCCTCACTCCTCAGCTCCAAAACTTATGACATTTATCGGATAGGTATATACCGGTATTTTGTCAAAACATCACTCTTCACCAGCACAAATTGAAATCTGTTTGGCGACGTTTCAGTCAGTCAGCTCCAATCTTCATCAAGCAAATATAACCCTTGGACGATTCATGCAAATGATGATATCAATTCACTTGTCATTGGTTGGTGAGTTGCCTGGCCCAATCTCTATCAACAGATGCATCGACTGACGACCTTACATCATGAATCGGTTCACTCATGACATGCAGGCCTAGATCAACATGTGCATCACTGGCCTCATCGCTCGATACACATCATGACTTGGTCAGTCCCAATGAAACCCAATTTAGTTTTGCTTCTGCACTCTGTTCCTCAGGTGGTTTAAGGTCTCCCATTTTACATCCGATGATCACAGTACATCTATCACTGGCTCAAATTCATTAATTTCCAAACTTTCTGACTTTTCTCATGGAGGCAACAAAAACAGAAGCACCAAGTTAGGTTGAAGCCTGGTAATATTAGAGGAAAATTATGAATGAAGAATGCCAAAAATCATGACTTTCAAAATATTCTGGAACACCCCATTTGAGTATCTTGACCAAACTTGCCACAAAGTTGGGGCATGGTGGTTACAATAAGGCTGTGAATTCCATTTTCTGAATTTCCTCGCTAGTTTTTCATGAAAGCAGAAAAATCTGCCAATGCTCTAAAAATACTCTCACCTTGCCTCAAACAAATAGGCAGCATTTCAGGAAGGAAACATTATTCCAAAATCTAAAATTGTAGCAATCATCCCAAGATGTTCCTAAATAGGGGAATTTTTTAATGAGTTATGTTTTGTGAGTTAAGTGTTCTGGAAATCAGCTTTTCTGGCCAACATGAAGATTGCAGAGGTGAAATTTCAACGTTTTCCCAATGCCTTACACCGTCAAGATGTAAAACAGTTAACATGCACCTACATGTACATACACACATGAACAATGGCTGTAACATGCTACATGATGCACACCCATGCATACACATCCAGCAGCACACACATACCAGATTATTAGCATGCATACCTTACAACAAACACCCTCCATTTTCCCTTTTACCGAGCATGCACCCATATTCCCCCAACAACCACAGATCACATGATTTTGAACAACCAATGAACAACTGCCTTATCCCTTTTCCACCCTCATTTACCTCCTCTCTTCCTCTTTCATGTTATTTGACAGTTGGTCAGTGGTGACAAAAGCAACTTCAGTTACTGCGCTCGAACTTGCTGTGTGAAGTGTCACTTGTTTTGAAGGGGAGCCTTGAGATAAATGTGTCATTAAAGTCTAATACTGGTAATTAATAAAGTATTAATTCAACAATTTTACATCTTCAGGAAGCCCTCCTGCTTTCTGCTGCACCTCAGGGTAATCTAACTGTCCTGAACAAAGATAGATGGTGGAAGGGCCCCACAAAGCTCTCAAAATGAATGCCAAAGCAAGACACTCTGGTCAACTGTGGTGAATCCACACAAAACTATGTTGCAATTATCAACAAGTTCCCAGGAGGACATTGACAAACCACAAGGCACTCTCCCCATGCTCATCCTGCCTACCTACTGTCACTTCGTGAGAGGAAGCATAAATAATGAGCGCAGGTCAAAAGAGTGCACAAACACTTGCTTCTTCAAGGCAGCAACCAGCTTCTTTATTGATGAAGACTAGCAAACAACGATGGAGAGCAAGCGTAAAGGCAGCGCTCTGTACAAGAGTGTGATCCTCTAGGCCAAGAGAACACCAATCTGCCACATCCTAAGAGCTAATAAATAGTCTACCAACATTCTTCTTTGATATTTCAGCTTCTGACATGCCTCTGACAAAGAAGATCTCTGGCCTGGCTTGCAAGGCTTGCATTGCATGAATGCATGTAGCAGTGCATGTCTACATGAAGACCTCAATCATGTGGCAGTAGGTGAGGTATCAGTACAACCCAGGGATGTGGGGTTGAGGCTGCTACTGATATCAATGACCTGAGTCTACTGGAACTGTTATTTTACAGTTACAGCAAATTGTTAAAAGCCTCAATGACTAAGGAGGTCAGGTGCAAAAACTTAACCAATGGTGACACATCTCAACCCTAGCCTGCTCCAGCCTACATCTGCTTGCTTTCCAGATAGCCAGAATACAGCTCTGTTATTGAGAGACCATTGTCAGGACCATTCCACTAGTAGAGTATTCCAAATAAGGATGGATTACACTTATTAAGTAACATCTCACATTGTCAGTGACCTCGTTGATGTGCAAAGACTTCACAAAAATCCAGTATATGCAATGCAATAGTATGACTAGAGAAGAGATCACAACAGAATGACTACATAGTGCAAGTGAGGTACACTGATGCATAAACCACCTGTGGAGCTTTTGTTGTTGTTGTGTCCAAACATCATGCACTACGTACCTGCAGGAGTTTTGCTTGAAACAGCTTTGCAATGTCTGCTCGACCTGATTCACGCAATGCTGCATGGAGGGTAGCATGACCACTTCGCCAGTCAGGCAATTCTCGCCACCACTGCTCCAGCATGTCATGCGCATGTTTTCGGTTGTATGAGCTGGCAGGCCCTTGCAGGATAGCCAGTGCAGAATCACTGGCACCCAGCTTATAACCCAGATTCAAGCAACTGTCACGCGTTCCAAGAAGTTGAGAGATGTCAAAGAGCACCTTCATGAAGCTCACAGATCTGGTAGCACACCCACAAAAGAACAAGATTAGGGTGAAGCTCACAGGTGTGGTAGCAACAAAAGAACAAGATTTGGGGGGAAGTGAGCAGGACTTTTCGCTATTGGAAGATTTGATTGGCCATTGAACAAGTTTTCAAAAGTTTTATAACAATTCTCGGTGGTAACTACACCATCAGAACTCACTGGTCATCAGAAAGAACATCAAAGAAGCATGTGTACTGGAGCAGAGGCAAGGAAAATTCATGGCCAACAATTCCATGGCAATTTGAGCCATGTGCTATGGTCAACTACTGTCTCTAGCAGCATGAGGCTGTTGAGCATCAGTAGATTTTTCAGAGCTGCCCAGGTGCCAAGAGTGGCTGAACAAAATGGTGCATTTTGAGACATGCCAAAATTCTGCACTCAAGGTGGTTATGTCTGGTCTACTCATCTCAAGTATAGATGTAGACAACTGGAAAAAATTTCTCTAAGATGCCATTCAATCTAGGGCAATGATGCAGAAAGTCTAGCGCAGGGCCTTGTGTATGAAGAAGAAGAAGAAGAAGAAGAAGAAGAAGAAGAAGAAGAAGAAGAAAAAGATCCCTCTTAAATTTGAACACAATCCGCAACTGCAGAAACTGTCAAGTAGTACCGTAGCACCAAGGCCAGCGCTGCATTGCAAGGTGAGTGCACTGCTGCAGTCTACATAGCTATATAGTAAGAGTATTCGTGCACATTACAAAAGGCCCCGACTTTGATCCTCAGTTGCAGTGCGCACATTTTCCCTTTTCTCTGGTCTAGTGTGTCAGTACTTCTGTCTAATGATCAATGGGTTGGGATTGTGATGTTGCTTGAGAATTCAGGGGAAAATGAGCAATGATGCCAAGTTGAAGACAATAAATGACAACATGTCTCAGTCGACAAATATTACATCGCGAAAGTAGCTGACGTAGAAGGTGGCTCCTCAGCTTACGCATGGCCCATTCAGAAGCAGGTAATTTCCTGCTGAAAGCACATTCTTTGGAGCACCAAGGATAGTAGTAGCTGCTTCAAAAGAGTGACCCTTCTCTATTGATGACAATGAATGATTTTAGCTAGCCACTAGAGGCATAAAACTTGGTGGGGATTCCCTGGCAAGAGGAGAGGGTGAGCTCTCAGTTTGTGCTCAATCCATCCAGGATCGACTAGTTTTCTACTCAGAACACTGCTCCCAGGCACAATTAACAGCTAGATTTGCTCTGATTCTCTACATGTTCTAGTATTGGCATAGCAAGCAAGTGTTGCGTGGTGGAGACTGCAGGTTGTGGCTGACACAGGGTTGAACACAGGCCTTTGTTGTACGACATCTGTAGCTATGGCATGGCCACCATGCAGCCAACTTCTGCTGCAATGTGACATTGACCCTAGAGAACAGCTCAAACATGGCAGGTTTAGCCCTACTATGTCCAGAAATTAGCCCTTCTAGTAACACTAGATCTGCTTCTATGGCAACAGGGTTAAATGTCAATTGGCATGCGTGTGATGATGAGGGTGAGTCTTGTTTTTTGCCCACAATACTTTGTTTTTATTCATTTGTTGTGTATTTACCCCCAATGGTAAATACTAAATAAATACCCTTCTGACTCAAAACCACATTCAGACATTGACTGACATTTTTATTTGGGGTTCTAGAGCACTGTGCAGAGAAAGACAACTACACTACATATTATAGATACATGGGAGAGATTGACTTGATTGTGATGGCTGCCACGTTGCATACATGTTGTCATTGACAATGCATTAAGGTGGCAGACTACATAACATCTTTCTCTACTCTGCA
>JAOWAW010114034.1:0-13315 GCA_028565695.1 Nicola tetela
TTGTGTCTGTGGAGGCACTCTTTGCTCTTTCTCAGCATAACTGATATGTTTCAAGTCAAAATGGTCAACTGATGTCATGTGGGAATGTACACATGTGTATGTGTTTCTCTCAGTGGTGTCCTCCAGAGTCTCTCCCTCCAGTATAACAGGGCAAAATGGGATGAAAGCAGAAAAAAAATTAGATCTTAAGACTCGTGAAATGCTTCTCTTTATCTGAAAAAGACCCTTCAAGATCATATGAGCGAGAGCGACATAAATTTTTGCAAGAAATCCCAGCAAGTATGCACGGCAACCGTACTGATCCAGTAAATGTCAAAAAGGTCTGGGTTTGAGGGCCTATATGGCTTACCATACTAACCCAAGGTCTGCCATTTTCTAAAACGGACAAGTTCTGAGCGAAGGTTTAACTTTGGGCCACCTCCTTCAGCCCTTAGAAGACGGCTAATGTTGAGAAACATTTGTTCCCTAGGAAAAGCAACGGCATTTTTCAGATGCCATTTGGGCCGGTGGACTACTAGTCCCAGTTCGCGTTTGGGAAGCGCTGATCTCTAAACAATGGCAGACAAAGAAGCACCTTGGTGAGTAAAACAACTTTTCATTTGGGGGAACCACAGGAATGATGGTCGAGTCCAAGGATGTTTAAGGAGTATCGTTGTGTACTGCATCCAATGTTGGGTGAGTGAACAAATTGACCTTGTAGATTTGTATAGAACCTGGCCTTTCTACGGGGACATGCTTTTGAGCAGGTGAGGACGAAAGCATGTCCTATTGTTTTTGAGGAAATGCACTATTAATCTTAGCCTTAAATGAAGTCTTGTACCAAATTTTAAGATGTCATGATACTGGGAACATGTTTAATGAAAACGAGAGTCTTCCATTGGGTTTGCTATGCCTTAACTGACCAGAGAAAGTGACGTCTCCTGCACACCGGAAGGTAATACATAAACCTCTAGTGGGATTTGCATTTGGCTAATGGTAGCCTCAGAAAACACACTCTCAGTCAGGAAGTAGTTGACATGATTAATTCACGTGACATCACAAATGAAGCACTACACTAGATCTGCCACTCCGTCACAACATCAGCTAAAAGATGAGTCTGAAAATTACAAAACTTAAAAGCTGATGAAGTTTTCGCCAAGATTTGACACGACAAAAGAAAGCAAGAACAATACATCAGTGTATTCCTATATATTTTGAAGAAAGAGTTATTACATGATAAGTTCATCTCAGGCGTTTATGTTCGAAACTCATGCCTTCCATTACATCAGTTGTCAACATGTGCAAGTATCACATAGAATTCATGACAACTTCCTGAAAAATTATACCATGAAAGTGACGTCTACTACACGCCACAAGGTCATACATAAAATTCTAGTGGAATCTAAATTTAGGTAATGCTAGCTCCCGAAAACACACTCTCAGTCAGAAAGTAGTTGACTGGATTAATTCACGTGACGTCACAAACGAAGCACTACACTAGATCTGCCACTACGTCACAACATCAGCTAAAAGATGAGATGAGGCTGAAAATTATGAAACTTACTTCCTGATGAAGTTTCTGCCAAGATTTGGCAAGACAAAAGAAAACAAGAACAATACATCAGTGCATTCGTAGATTATTTGAAGAAAGAGTTATTAAATGATAAATTCACCTCAGACATTTATGTTCCTCCTGAAAACAAACTGTCAGTCAGAAAGTTGTCAAGATGATTAATTCAGGCGACATCACAAATGAAACGCTACACTAGATCTGCCACTTCGTGACATCAGCTGAAAGATGAGATGAGTTTGAAAATTATGATGTCTACTACATGCCAAGTCATTCTTAAAATTCTAGTGGGATCTAAATTTCAGTAATGCTAGCTTCTGAAAACACACTCTCACTCAAAAAGATGCCACTCTGTCACAACATCCGCTGAAAGATGAGATGAGCCTGAAAATTATGAAACTTACTCGCTGATGAAATTTCCGCAAAGATTTGACAAGACAAAAGGAAAGCAAGAACAATGTATCAGTGCATTCCTATATTTTTTGAACAAAGAGATATTACTTCAGAAGTTCATATCGGGCATTTATGTTTGAAGCTCTTGCCTTCCATTACATCAGTTTTCAACATGTGCAAGTATCACATAGAATAAATGACAAGTTCCTGAAAAAGTATACCCTGAAAGTGACATCTACTACACACCAGAAGGCCATACATAAATTCTAGTGGGATCTAAATTTGGGTAATGCTAGCTTCTGAAAACACACCATCAGTCAGAAAGTTGTCGAGATGATTAATTCACGTGATGTCACAAATCAAGTACTACACTAGATCTGCCACTTCGTGACAACATCAGCTGAAAGATCAGATGAGTCTGAACATTATGAAACTTACTTCCTGTTGAAATTTCCGTCAAGATTTTACAAGACAAAAGAAAGCAAGAACAATATATCAGTGCATTCCTATATTTTTTGAACAAAGAGATATTACTCCAAAAGTTCATATTGGGCATTTATGTTTGAAGCTCTTGCCTTCCATTACATCAGTTTTCAACAGGTACAAGTATCACATAGAATTGACGACCAGTACCTGAAAAATTAAACCTCAAAAGTGACGTCTACTACACGCCAGAGGGTCGTACATAAAATTGTAGTGGGATCTCAATTTGGCTAATGCTAGCTTCTGAAAACACACTGTCAGTCAGAAAGTTGTTGGGATGACTAATTCATGTGACGTCACAAATGAAGCACTACACTAGATCTGCCACTCCGTCACAACATCAGTTGAAAGATGAGATGAGTCTGAAAATTATGAAACTTACGGGCTGATGAAGTTTCCGCAAAAATTTGACAAGACGAAAGAAAGCAAGAACAATACATCAGTGCATTCCTATATATTTTGAGATATTACTTCATAAGTTCATATCGGGCATTTATGTTTGAAGCTCTTACCTTCCATCACATCAGTTTCCAACAGGTACAAGTATCACATAGAATTGACGACTAGCTTTTGAAAAATTATACCCTGAAAGTGACGTCTACTACACGCCAGAAGGTCAAATTTAAAATTCTAGTGGGATCTATATTTGGGTAATGTTAGCCTCTGAAAACACACTGTCAGTCAGAAAGTTGTTGAGATGATTAATTCACATGACATCACAAATGAAGCACTACACTAGATTTGCCACTCCGTGACAACATCAGCTGAAAGATGAGATGAGTTTAAACATTTAAGTTTACTTGCTGTGAGGTTGAGAAAACTCGTTGCATTGCTGAATAGCACATCGACATGGAGTGCACTATTGTGAGGGCCAGAGGTTTTGACATTCTAAATTCTGTTATACCTCTCAGCATGGCTGCTATTGCAGATGAGATAGTCAAAGTATGTGTTTTACTGACTAATTTTGGCCAGCCACTGGTGAAGTAATCTTCCAAAACTTCACCTTTTTTATCTGGGTCTACTGCTGCTGCAATTGACATTTTAATTCATTAACTTTCCTAGATAAAGTAAAATCAACTGTGTCATGTGAGCACAAACTGACTCAGATACCACTGATAGAGGGATGGAAATCCAATGGCATCTTGTACAACAAGAAAAAATCCAGTACAACAAACACAACAGCAAATGTGAAGCAATACACAGTTCACATTTAGTCTTGGTACTGTGGTAATGTATTTTTGATGAAGCTCATGCTTAGACTTTTGACTTTTCGTCTATGGTGATTTCTGATGGACTGGCATATGAGATGGGAGAACTAACTCAAGGTACAGTCTGAAGAACTGCACAATTAGCCATTTGTTCATTGAACATATTCTTCAAGTAGTTTACAGCCTCATCAGCTTCCACAGCAGCGACAAAAGCACCATGATTTCCATGAGCATGGCTGTCAAAGATGGCAGTAACACCATCAACACCTGCCACAGCTACTGATATCAGTGTCTGTGCCAGAATAGCAACACTAACGGGCTGAACAAAATCTAACATTGCTGTGATAAATTTGCCTGACTGGTCATCAGTGTTTGTAAATACTTCTTTCACAATATTCAACTTGACTTTTGACTGCAAGATCATCAACGCTTCATCTACTGATAGAAGATGGTGGCAACCACTAGAGTCATAGATGTCATTACCTTCCTGAATGCACTCAACGAACGTATCCTCTGTTGCAGCAGGCAAACTGATCTCAGATATCAATGGAGACAGTAATTTCTCTGACAAAAGATATTCACACACCATTGCAGCGATGATAGTACAAGCTGAGCTTCCATTGTGACCATTCAGTTGTGACTAGCAGTGGTCAAACTGCAGATAACGTTCAACAACTTTTCTTTTGTTCATTCCTGGCTACAACTTCAGAGAAGATACGTGAAGTTGGTGATAAATTGCTGTTGTATAAAGTTCTGGTACAACATGGTCACGATAAAAAATTTTCAACTGTGGCAGCAAGGTCTCTTCTAGGTACACTTCATCATGCACTGTGCGTTCAACAAAAATTCCTTGTTGGGTGTAGACCACAAAGTCACACCACCCTACACCTATGATGTACATCTGTCCTTGAACTTGAGCATAGAAAGAATGATTGCGTTTTAGTCACAGAGAATCATCGTCTTGTTTCTCCTAACAAAAAATCATTAAATCTAATCACAATTTCTTCCAGTGTAAGCTCCAGCAACAATTGCCCATGGAGAGAGAACGAGCACTTGATCTCTAAGCAGCCACCTGGTACGCCATCAGCACTGGAGTCAGTGATGAGGCCATCCGAAGAGGCATACAGGTAGCTTGCTGATGGATACAAATGAAGACCACTCTCTCTAAAACACACTGGATTTCCAGTCGCTGCTTTATATCTCTAGTATGCTGCCCTTCCATGGCTCTCATTGTTTGTTCCCCAACGCATCGCAGCTGTAGGGAAGCAAGGCTTATAGCCCATGATCTCAGCAACTAATTGAGTTGATGGTGTGCTGTCTCACCTGCGAAAAACCTCCCCAAATCTGGAGCTTGTCAAGAGCCTGTTGTGCAGATCACACCACAAGTTGTTTTTCACTTGACCTCGGGTTAGTTCTTCAACCTCATACGCCAGTTCATTAGAAATCACCATTGCACTCACCATTTCCTCACGTTCAATTAATGTTAGAGTATCAGCTTGAATAGATAAAAAAGCCATGAGCTGCATCAAAAAGTACAAGCTCTTGCACTTCCTCTCTCATTAATGCACTGGTGTTGCTATCAGCAAGTGACAGTTCTTGGGCCATCCTGCCAAAATTGTAGCACACCACTATCTGGGAAGACATTTGTCACAGTATTCAAGAGAATGTTCAACTTGCCTGTATCAAGTTCTAGATCCTGTGGTACATGTGGGTCAAAATTATGAACTGACAAACTACTCTGGGACCTTGGAGATGCCTCGCCATAAGCAGCCTTGAAAAACGGTATGTCCTGTACTGGTCGTCTACAGTACATAGACTAGTAGTGTATCCAATCGTGGTTAGACCTGACGCTTCCGGGCCTATTGTTGCAGTTCAAACCGGAAACTCAGTACCGTCTCCAATGTACAAGTCAATAAGATCTGCCAGACCTGATTGCAACCACGTACAGCAGTGTTTGTAGCAGACTACGTATGTGGCAGTTGGTTAATTAGTTTACAACAGTTAGTCAATGGTCCAATTTGAAAAAGAGCTATGTTTCTGAAGGTCCGTAGTACCCCCTGGCCAGGAAAGATTTTTCTTCGGAAATGAAAAGGGTGGTAGCCATTGAGAACAATTTTTCATGTTGGCCCTTTCAAAAGGTGTTCAAACTTGTCCAAACAGAGGGGTTTCGTCCTGTAAAACAGCGACTTTCGTTGCCATAGTTACGCATGCAACATGTACTTGTACATGTGGATGAAGCGGTGTAACAGGCAGAATGGCCATGGCAAGTAGAAGTGTTTCAGTATCTCTTTCTAGTTTCGGCAGTATTCATAGAGTGCTCAGGCAATGTTTGTGACTCCATGGATGGTAGCTCAGAGCCAGGTTTTCATTCACCTTCAGATGACAGTGCTGCTGTGCTGGTTTGCACATCCCTGGACTCAACTTTTTACGATGATGACGAAGGTAGAAATCGACGAACAGAACACTCCTTCAGGTATTTTCAGCATGTCAGCGCCACAGGAGAAGACAGTTCAGAAAATCGCCCCGATGATGTCCAAAGCGCAACCTTGAAGACAGACAGTAGTGAGCCAGAGCGGGAACCTGAACTTCAGGAGCGAAGAGAAAAAATTGGACTGGCAACATTGCCTTTGCTCTAGCATTCATCCTGTTAGCGAGCCATTATCTGCCTTCCCTGCAAGGAGCTGAGAGAAAGTTTTATGGGCTGCAGAGCAGAGAGATGATGTGGTGTGGTCGTTTATTCAACCTTATGTGAACAATGGTCCTCGTGGTGTGTAACATCACTGGTGCTATCAACTCTACACGCATAAAAAGGAAGTTAGATGCAGCAAGCTAAGCAGGGATGGCAAACGAGAACAATCAAAGACTAGTGACAACTCAACTGGTAATGCCACTGAGCCTCAGTGGAGATGTGTGTTGAGAAAAACAGGTGGTTCCTTTGACAAAACTCAATGTATAATTTGTTGGAGTTTATAAAAGTCAAAGAAAGATTGTCGTCGCTCAGAGCCCTTGTCGCAATGTATGTCTTTTCAAGCGCATGAAACGTTAAATGCAGCACATGTGAGAGGAGATGAACGTGTTATTTGTGAGCTGCTAGGAGGATCAGCGGTAGACTCTATGGCAGGTGATGTGATGTATCATGGCTCTTGCTTTGCCAATTACACTCACCGCAAGACCCTAGGCAGTACTGCGAGGCAAAAAGCTGCACATGGCACTGCAGCAGCTGAATCTAGTGCCCCGAGTGATTATGATAAAGCTTTTTTGCAACTTGCAGCGGAGATGAAGGATGTTGTCAATGGTACTCAAGCTGCCTCTCTTCCTGCTTTGCATGACTGGTTTCTTAAGTTAATCAACAATAATGGTGACAATGTGTCAAAATACCAGACTGTGAAATTGCAAAAAAAGACTGGAAAAGCACTTAGGCTGATCATTGTGCTTTCTGGACAGCAGGACTGGTGATTGGCGAGAGGCCACAATTGTGTATGCATCTGATGTTTCAGCAGGCCATCTAGCAAAGCTGATAAACCAACCACCCAAAACACTATGTGATAGCTGTGAATCTGAAGAAGGATCTGATGCTGATGTGTGTCAGCATGATCTTGATACGGAGAACATTCGTCAAGATGATGTTCATAAAGTTTATCACGTTGCTTTGTTGCTCAGGCAAAAGTTGCTTTCCATGTCTTAAGAGCTTCCATGGCCACCAGGGGCTGATGATCTCACAGAAAAGTTGGTTCACTTGCCTGATATCCTGTATAGCTTCCTCTTCTGGCTTCTGATAGGTGGTCAGAGCACCAGTGATCAACCAATTCAGCTGCAAAACCAGATGCATCTCCAAATGAGCACAGGAAAGTTTTGTCAGTAGGCCAGGACCTACTGTATGCCTGCACTCGAGGCAGAACTGTTCCTCCAAAACACATATTGCTTGCAACGTCAGTCAAGCATTTTACTGGTAGTACACAGCTGAGAACAATTATCAATCGACTTGGGTATTGCCTCACTTCCACAGCTACAATGGTTGGACACAGCCCTTGGAGAAGCCCAGCTTAAACAACAGCAGTGTGACGTCTTCCTCCCGCCAAGGCTAAAACACGGTTAGTTTGCAACCTTTTGCTGGGATAATAATGACCTCGCAGAGGAGACCTTATCCGGATCTAACACCACTCACTGTACAACAGGTATTGTTGTTCAACAAGAGGCTTCACATGCAGCAGGCACAGAATTGTCAGTCGAATCACAGCCAACTCAAACTAATCAACCATCTCAAGCTACAGTAGAGGAATCATCAGTGCAGATGTTGTTCTGTCCTCGCAAACGAAATTTTCCTTCACAGCCTTTAAAACTCTTGCCGTATAATGCTGGCCGGCATCAAGGCATGCCTGAGCAAACAAGCCGATGTTACGAACCTAATGGAAAGGGCCAACGCCGATGTGCAGCACAAAGCATTATCTCACGACTTTGCTTGGCTTCTAGCACGCATTATTTCTCCATCCTTGGCTGGAAATGCAGACACACCAAGCAGGCAGAAGGTGCCAGCATGGTTTGTCTTTAATGCCTTGACCTCTGGCATTACTGATTCACCTTTGAGTGCGGTCAGATATTGTCCAGTAATTGATGCTTCGCTTACATCCTTTGATGTGGTCTACACAGTACTCCATCGTTCTGTGGGAATGGCCCAGTAGCTTTGACTATCTGATACTGTAGTGGTGCTTGATCAGGTGATTTATGCAAAAGCAGTTGAAGTTGTGTGGAAAAAGCAGTCAAAACCATGCAATGTGGTATTACGTCTGGGCAGTTTCCACATTGCTTGTGCAATGCTCACTGCAATTGGAAGTCACTTTGCAGGAAGTGGTCTGAAAGAGCTGATGGTGGAGTCAGGTATTGTTGCCAGTGGTTCAGCTGCAGCAGTTATGATTGGCAAGCAGTACAACCGCAGCCTTCGCTGCCACAGGATAGTTATGGAAGCATTACAGAGGATTCAGGTCCATCATTTTTCAAATTGGTGTGAGGAGAATGAAGCCATCATGCAAGGCATTGACTTACCTGCCTTGACCACAGATGTGACAGAGCTGCGTTCAGAACTGAGTGAAGAGGCAATCACAAAGCTGCAACAGGCAGAATGCTTCAAGCATATGCACGACCTCTTCAAGTCTTATTGCAGTGATCAATCAGCTCCCCCCGTGCCCAATTCTGGCAGACGTACATTGACACGGTGAGCCTGTTGTTGCGGTTTATTTGAGCAACACGGGAAGGCAACTGGAAGTTTCACTTGTCCACTGTGAGAGACATGCTGCCATGGATGTTTGCCTGTGGATGGACAAATTACTCACAGTATCTCAGCCTGTACTGGTATGGCATGTGTTTGCTACCACAGATGTACCCAGCAGCTGCTGATGCACTCCAGAATAGCCACTTTTGCGTCAAGAGAAGCCATCAGTCATTTTCTCAGGTCGCTGTAGATCAGTGCATTGAGCAGATCATCAACCAAGAATCAAAAACAGCTGGAGGCATCATTGGTTTCAACTTGAAAAAACCTGCCGTCTAGGGCTGGGTACTAACTGCCCATGAGCATGCTGCTTTAACAAGCAAATGCAAGCAGTTGGCTGTTCTCAATGAGGAGACAAAGATAAATCACAAAAAGTGTCAGCCCTCAAGAATATGCCAGGATAAACTTGATGTTGTGTCTGTCATTGAAACAATCTTGACCTGGGTTGATCCATTTGCTCCATCCACATCATTGCAAGTTGTCAATATTGCCTTGGGAATAGTAGCAGAGCAGAGCATTCAGTGTGACCTTCTTCTGGCACATTCTAAGGGAGAAGAGGCTTTTCAACTGCATGTTCCTAATAGAATGCCTAATAACACACTCTGTTGGGTTTTTTGACAAGTTGCCCAAGCTGAAGCTGAAAACGCTTGCAAATCAAGTGACAAAGAAACATACCAGAGCTGGTGGCAGAGACCTGATGCTAAAGGCTGACAAAGCCTTGTTTGCCCAGCTTACCATCCTAGCACAGACAAAAAGCATGGAGAGAGGTTTTGCAGCACTCTCTGGGTCCTTTGCCGTGGTCATTGGCAATGCTAGATGGAAGTTTGGTTAAAACAAACAAGGCCAGCCTCCTGCATTTGATGGAAAATGAGTTTCCAGATGCCACTGTAGATGTTGTGCTGCCAGCTGCATGGATTTTGGACGGAATGTCTCTGCTGCAAGCTTTTCCAGGTCTTCCAAAGAACAGCACATTTCAAAACTTGGCCTCTGAACTATTGCAATGCATTCTGTCTCCAGAACATTGGAGTGCTAATCATGTTGACATTGTGCCTGACTGCTACTGGCCATTGTCAATTAAAGGACCTGAGCGTGCCCGGCGCTTAGCTTGTTCAGGTTCTCTCATTGTAAATATTACCAGTTCATCACAAAAATGTCCACAGTCTTGGGGGAAGTTTCTTAAGTTCAATGACAACAAACTAGCATTGTTACCTTCCTTGTCAACGAGTGGAAGGACCAGTGCTATGCTGCAACCATTGGCAAAACCAGCATATTCGTGACGTGTGGTGGCAGATGTTATCGCTATACAACTGATGAGAGTGGAGTTCTTTGTGTGGAAGTAACTGCCCTGAAATGCAGCCATGAAGAGGCAGATGCATGCATGCTGCTCCATGCAGCTCATACAGCTAGCTGTGGGTACACCACTGTTGTCATTAGATCACCCAATACTGATATAGCTGTAATTGGAACAGCACTTGCTGCGGATATCAATTCTAGACTGTGGTTCTGCACTGGAACACAGCAATGTACATGCGTTATTGATTTATCAGCTTTTACCCAACACTTTGGTCCACTTAAGTCATGCGCTCTGATTGGTCTGCGTGCAATCACAGGCTGCAATTCTGTCAGTGCCTTTAGTGGCTGGGGCAAAAAGAAAGGCTATCAACTGATCATGAGAGAAGCTGGTCATTTGACTGAATTAATGTGCTCCATTGGAGAAAACTTTGATGCCAGTGAGTCACTTATGCAAAAAGTTGAAGCTTTTGTGTGTGCTTTGTATGGAAAGCCTCAGCTCCACGACATCAATGAAGCCTGTTATCAGCTTTTCTGCCTGCATTCTGGTCATACATCTCAACTGCCTCCCTGCTGAGATGTGCTGCGACTGCTCACTAGGAGAGCAAACTACCAGGCAGCCATTTGGCGACGTGCCCTAGAGTCTGCACCTCAACCTCCGAGTCCTGATGGGCACGGCTGGATTATCTCTAGTCAGGACAGCTTATCAATTAAATGGATTAGCCAGCTACCTGCTCCAAAGGCCCTTTTGCAGTGTCTCTCTTGTATGTGCCGGACAGGATGTGACAGTGGCCAACGTTCATGCAATTCAAATGGCCTGGTATGCACAGATATCTGTCAGTGCAGTAATTGCTCCAACAAAGCAAATGAAGACAGTGGGACTGAAGATGGTGAGGATATCGATGGTGGTGAGGATATCGATGATTGTGTATTTCTTCAGTCAGATTCAGGCAGCGGGGACTGATCAGGATGTGATGGTGGCTGGTTTTAAGATGTTCCGCTGCTAACTTATCCCTGAATCATATTCAAGTTTGCAGCATTGCTCTGCTTTTTCTCAAGTTCAATCAGTTCTGCATAACATGTAGGTTTTCATTTGTCTCAGTCTACCCTCATTTATACTTCTCTCTTTGTGAAGTAAACAGAAAATTCAGCTGTCACTGGTTAGGTGTCTCAGGTTGCTAACTTTGAAAGATAGCCACACACGTGTACATAATATTAACCCGCCACCACATTCGAGTGTAATGGTTTGCTCTCAGTCCTCAAAATAGTACTGTAATTACACAGCACTGGTGTTTCCCAAGCAACATTGGCCAAGGTTGAAATTTTGCATTGCAACAATTACACAATCAAGACAAAACATTGCTATGTCTTGCATTGATGAGACAACACATATGTATGCACGTATTGTTGGCCTCTACTATTTAATGAAGAATGTGTCTCACACAATTTTGGGGCTATATAACTTTCTACTGTATCTAAATCACCATTTCCACCTTCAGGATATGTCAACACACCCTCATAGAAGCAAAAATACTGTCACTAATCTTGAAAAACAGCAGAAAAGGGTGTATTTCAATGTGGTTGCCATGGTAATGACCGCTCTGAAGAATTCAGCCTAATTTCAACCACTTCAGACACTTTGTGCAAGGCCCAACATGAGCAAAATGCTTCAACATAGGGTCCTCTACAGATTGAAATCATAAAATCTTTCCTGGAGAACTTAAACAGGTATGAGCCCAGAGCCCATGGCTGGCCAGATTTTCAGAAGATCTAGAGGATGTTTTCTGCATTAATTTCTCTTAGGGCAAATCAATATACCATATGCTGATGCTTGTCTGGATCCTCAAGTTTAAACTCAGCCTTATAGCCACCTTGTACCTCACTGCCCATGCTGCTCTTCTCGCCTGAAGTCAGTTTGATTGGTGGAAGGCGAAGACCAGCAGGCAAACTCACCTGGGCAAAAGCAAATGGATGATCAACTGCTTGACGAACGAGTTCAGTCTTGCTGTGTACGCTCGTAAATGGGGGTTGTTGTGGACAATTTGGCAATTGTGCTGATGCTGTGTCTGACTGTGGAGAGGTTTGTGTGAAATCATATCCAGGTACGGATGATCCACCTAGCTTCTTTTGGCTCATGACAGCCACACTGGACAGCAACTTTCTGGCGATATAACGAAAAGAAGAGAATAGTCCTGCTCAGATGAGTTTAGCAATAGGTGGACTGTCGACAAGAACTAGCAATGGATATAGTCTGTCTAGTGCGGTCATGTTATTGTCTAAATTCAAACCACTGTGGGAAAGCACCTAATTCCACCAAAACAGTCTTAGAGAACGTACACTTATAACTGATAGAGACTTGAACAATATTGAACGTTTCCTAGCGGTCTTCACAGGCGATTATATTTCTGCCCAGTACTTTTATGAACTGATGCATTATCTCCTGCAACGTCACTTTAGTCCTGCAGACACCAACACGGTACCAGGTAGCATCTATGACTGGTCTGTTATCAACTGTCACGTGCAAACATGCAGTCTTGTGGCTCCGTGCACAATATGTATAAAGCACACGTAGCACAACCAACTGACTCAGGCCTCGTGATCCCCAAGCATGATCATTACCAATGAGGGAGGAGCTAGTCACAGTACACGTACTGGACATCCTCTACCCCTCCTGACACTGGTACCATGATTTATAAAAGGGAGGTTGAGATCCACGTGAAACGTGGATTTATCCATGGCTGACCGATTATCACACGTGCATTTATTGCAGGGAAGTTGAGATCCACGTTTTATGTGACTGATCCCTGGCACGATACCCTGGGGTGTTAAATTCCGTTTACCTTTTGTTGCAGTCTAGAGGGCTGGACTGCTCGATCAGCAGTACAGCTGAGTGGACAGGCACTGCAGATTTGCAAGCAAAGGGACTGCTACAGTGCTTTGTGAAGTTTGTTTCAATTTTCTTTCTTTTCCCACTGTATTCATTAGCTACTATTCATGTTCCTCAATTGATCCTACAGTTTTGCCAGCTCTTGCAGAGGGTGGTTTGGATGATGATGAAGTTACCCATCATCTTACTCAGCTTTTTCATAAGGAAAATGAGTCTCAGGATTCAGAAGCCGAAACTTCAGA
>JAOWAW010114045.1:0-13314 GCA_028565695.1 Nicola tetela
ACACACACACACACACACACACACACACACACGCACACACACACACACACACACACACACACACACACACACACACAGTAGAACTCTGTTAGTACGTACACGGCTTAGTACTTACACTCAGATAATACATGCTTTGGGGGAATAACCAAATGGTGGGTGTTGCAAATGTCATACATTTCTTTTGGATAAGATCTAGACGTTCTTCCTAGTACGTTCTTTCGGTCAAGACGTACTAAAAATGCCATCCCTTACTAATAAATTTTGGTTAGTACATACCTCTGGCAGTTTGCCTACAAATTTCAACTCCATGCACTTCGCCAATGCGAGATTCCTGGATCTACAGTAGATCACTTTGCACCGTGTGCATGTCTACAAGTGCAGGCACCATAGTGAGAACACAAAACATCTAAGCTTTTACTAGCACAATTTGTACGGGTCTGCTCAACGCCCCACTTGTTGAGGCTGTCCACACCCTATAATCTGAAATCTAAAACTCCATGCAGTCAACTTGAAGCCTCTCTTTTGACTCAGGTCGACAATTGCGATGGCAAGTTCCACGTCCAGCAAGAAATCTCTCTCTCTCTTTCTGAGAAGCTGGCAATCATTGCCAGCATAGAGAAGAGAGAGAAACAGGTGTGTCTTATCAGTTGGCAACTGAATCTCACTAAGATAACCATAAACGGCATCTGGAAGAGCCAGAATGATCTCAAGTGCAAGTTTGAATATTCCGGTTTTGGCCCAGGGTGTAAACGGATTTTGTCCATGCATCATGATATTGACACTGCTCTGCTGGAGTGGTTCAAACAAGCTAGGAGTCCTGTTACTGGCCCATTGTTAGTTGAGATTGCAACTGCGCTTGCACATTCTCTGGGCGAGTTGTTCATTGCAAGGACAGGCTATCGACAGGGGAAAGTCTAGGCACAGCATTGTACGATATTGATCATGATGTACAGGTGCATCTACCGGTAAATGTTCATGTACAGGCATTAATGGTTAGTGCGTACTTTTTCAGTTTCCTGAGGGGGTACATCTTAACTGAGTTCCACTGTATATAGCTACCTTCAACACTAATACTTCCACATGCAACACACAAACTGACGTACAGCAGGCACATGTATACAAGACCAGGCTGAGATAAACAGGGTTTTGTTAATCAACATAGACACAAAAATTAATACATTCTATATCGAGCCTTTGAGTAGAAGAAACCCCAACACCTGTTCACATGGTAACTATTACTGTATGTACAACCTGACCACTCACCCTCCCCCTTTCAACCTCCTTGCAAAGCATTACAATTGTCTGCAGGGAAAGAAGATGCCAAATGCAGTTTAGAGCTACCACAGGGGAGCAGTTTTAGAACCTCAAAGGCACAGGAACTGAGCCAGTAGAGATTACAGTGAGGTTAACTGCTTACAAAACAAACGTAACAAACACATAAAATTTTTCATATCACTAGCATCTCATAAGTTTGCATACATTAATTATGCAATTTGAAACAACGGTAGGGGTCACACATTTTCTGCACAGTCCGACTTCACTGTCTTCAGCACGCATGATGTGCCACGGGAGCATTCAGTTCACAAAGATCATGGCAATGATCATGATTGACCAAATCATGCCAATCTGGGTACGTGTACTCACCAAGGTACACACCTGTGTATGTGATGTATACCAAGGACAGTAGATGTAGGTAGGCCACTTTCTGCTGTTTTAGTGGTTTTCTTCATTGACCACGCACCCACACGTATGCGAGCATGAGCCTAGTGCATGTTCACACTCCTTTTGTTGTTGCGTCTTTGAACATGAAAATGCCGTGCACATCATAGACATGGTGCAACGCTTGTGACATGTGCAGCGCATGAAATGAGAAAGGCTCGATCATTCCGCGTTTACACAGTGTACCTACACTTGTACTCACCACTCACAGCAGAGCTAAGGCGGAACATCGTCTGGCTTCCCAACACAGCACCGAAATGCCATGACATGCTTTTCTAATTTGACGAATGCCGAGAGGTTCACAAGAAGTGGAACTGCTGCCGAGACAGGAGGGCTGATCAACAGCTGCAGCAAAGGAAGTGTTGCACTGTGGCTATGGAGAACGTGCCTCCACAGCTGCCACTGAATATCAGCTACAGCAGGACAAGGAAGCAGAGCTACACAAGAAGCCAACTGGTCATCCTCAATTGAATGCCTACCGTCAAGTGGCATTGCTCTTCAGCCTTGCTGTCTTCTAAATAGCACACTAAGATAAAAATGGTCTTCAAAGTTTTGCATGCTCGTTGTGACTATGCCAATTGAAGTGCATATGTTACTAAAGTGTGTTGAATCAGTCTTTGAAGATGCAGAACAAAGTTTCGAAAACAGGGCAAGTTAGGGGCTCTGACAGACCTATGCGAAATGCGTTAAGTTTTTCTCTTCCCCAACAGGAAAATCTACGTAATTGAACTGACTAGTACTGTCTCTTTTGAATCCAATCTTGACTTTGCATGTTCTAGAAAATCAGACCGCTATGCTTCTCTTATCTTCGAACTACGCCTTTCTTCCTACTTACACTCACTTCTTTTCCTCAAAGTTGGATCTTGGGGGTCCTTATCTGACTCTAACTTTTCTGTCCTAACATCTATCTTACCCCCTGAATCAACAATCTCTCCTTGACAACTTTACTCTGACCTATCACGACTCGCTATATCTATGCTCTCATGCTATCTTCCGTTCTTGCTCTGAACTGTCCTGGACCACACCACCCCTACTCTCCATTCTGAATTCCTCCAATTTGTCCTGTTAATTTGGTTTTATGTGACAAGACCCACTTGGGGGGGGGTCACCTTTTTTCTTTTCATGCATACAGTAGGCCATCTCCTTCTCCCTGTACTTTTGCCTTGTCTCCTTTTATAACATGTACCCCAGACAAGACTGACAGAGGATAGTCTGTGCATCCACGCACCTAGACTTATATATGTTGCTCAGTATAAAATGTATGTCCCACAGCTCTACAGAGCCTTGTATGTCCATTTACTTTCAACATTAGTAGACATATCTGAGGTGTGTACCTGGGGCAACTCTTTCTCATTAAAGAGTGCACACAATATGTGTGGACCTAATTCTTATATCATGAGACGCTCCCTTAGCTAAATGCTCATAATTCTCCCGTCTTAAGCCCTCTGTCTTTGATGTAATAACACATGATGACGCAGGCTGAAACTAGTCGCTGCTGTCAGCTATATAAGCAATAAATTTTAGATTGCCGAAGAGCAATTAATGTACATGGCAACTAACACATACACACAACCTGCCACAAATCTTCCTTTTACCTTCACTTCGTACACCCACAGCATTCTCCAAAAGTCATCAACAGTTGTGGACAGTGGTCCCATCGCTGAAATGTAGCCAAGGTCACCATTTACATCCTGATCAAGACAGAGGAGTCGGTATTAATACATTGTCAATGAAGGGGGGGGGGGGGGGGGGTGGTGATTTAAGCATTATAAATTTCTGATACCCACAAGAGATAGAATCAACAACTTCAAACCATATGCAGACTACTTGTGACTGTATCTCAGAATAAATGCACTAATGCATATTTACCTTGAGGAAACATGCATTGATGTAATCAGAGCCCTCAATCTCTCGGCCATCAGGCCCTTTGGTCATTGGCAGCACAACACGAGTATCATCATCTGATAAAAAAATAGCAAAGCGTTCATTGGTCACAAAGTAACAGAGGGCAAGCCGGAGGGAGAGGGAGGGTGTGGAGGGGAAGGGTCAAAGGAGGTGTTTTGAGGAACTGCTGAAATGTTGGAGACAGATTGAAGAAAACAGAAAACGACAGACAGATGGGATGAAGGGTAACAAATCTAGAGAGGACAGAATAAAACACAGTAGCAAATAGCAAATACAAGAACAAGAATTTTACCATATATACTACTGTATGGCTTGGTGCAATAGTGTTATAGGTGAAATGCTTTAAAGTAGGCAGATTGAGCAGTTAAGGTTGGTCTCCCTCACATGACTTCATAGATATGTGTACCCTTTCGAATTCAACAGGTTTCTTTGCTTCAACAGGGAAGTACTCATCTCATAACCCTTTCAGCCAAAAACTGACAAATTATCTCACCCAGAACGGAAGAAAATTGCAGCTGAAAATTTAACAATTAAAATTTTCTAGAGCTCTTACAGCTTGGTCGTTGGTCCTACTGGCTGAGACTTGCTATGCGGGCATCTTACACAACCTTTTAAAAGCGATACTACAGTTTATTGAAATCTTGATATTATTTCATTCCAATGTTTTTATTCTCACCATTAAAATAGTGCAAAATTTTTA
Source organism: Nicola tetela (assembly GCA_028565695.1). Classification (NCBI taxonomy): domain Eukaryota; kingdom Metazoa; phylum Porifera; class Calcarea; order Clathrinida; family Clathrinidae; genus Nicola; species Nicola tetela. The sequence continues at coordinate 4,325 of JAOWAW010114045.1, forward strand.
AATTGAGCATTACTCTCAAAATCTGGAGTATCATTTTGCAGTTCAGGTAATCCACTAAAAGCGTGGACAGTTTCAGCATGACTGAATTCTCTTTTGCTGAGATATCACACTAGTACTAGAGATGCAGCAAAGTGGTGTTTTTTTTTTTTAATTTCAAAAAAAGTGTTTTAAATATCCCACCCTGCAGCCTAAGGATACAAATAGCAGATTTGGCACAGCCCTCATATCATAAAATTGTTGGTTTCTAAAAGCCATTCCCAGAAGGCAAGTCCCCACTAGCATGTTAGACAGATCACTCCCATAAGCAATGTTAAAACAATGGGCTAAACATTCTGTGGGTGCCAAAGGTTAAAGGCTACAAAAGGCTTTGCGCGGGTGTACCGCAGTAGCTTCATTGGACATAGAAGAAAACCGACGTCTAGGCACTATTCTTAACTTCTGATGTTGCCATCTCCTGAAGATGGTATGAGAGTTGATGTAGTGTTTTTCGCCAATAACACAAAACAGAGTTTCTTAATGCTTTGAAGGGAATAACAGCTCTTTCAGTCAATGCAAACTCTAACAACCGACTAGCTACAGATGAGGAATAAATTTCAAGAATGTTTGATTGGATCAAACACATAGCCAACCAAAGATGCAACCACAGGTGATCATAATCATACACTTCAAATGCTGTACATACATGGTATAATGTCCTTGTAACGGTTCTTCTTGCGGTTGCACTCCTTGCTGCCATGCTCCATGGGATAGACCTCCCTCAGATGTGTTTGGATCTCCCTGATCATCTGCAAAGGAACCAACAAGGGCAACTACACCCTTAAAACAGTATTGCAATCCTCCAAAATTTTGGCATCATTTTATTTTCGGTTATTTTCTGTACCAGAAGGAAGCAGCAAAGCTGAAGTCATGGTGAAAGCCTTGAGCACACTTGTATAATAAAATTTGTATTCTTGGTCGTATGCCGAAATTAAAAGGCTGGATTAGTAGCTAATTGTCCTCTGCTGTTGAAATTTTCTCTGCTGAAAGTTTTATGATTTTCAGTACAAGGGATACATTTACTCTCACTTGAAGTATTTTTGTTCAGCTCTGTCAATTCTTTCTACTGATTGACCACATGTTTTCAGCCAGTTAAGGTGACAAAAACACCTTGGTCTTCTGACTCTTCTCACATTGTCTCTATTTCGATCTGTTACAGGTAAAGCCCGGTTTTCCGTTACAGTTGAATGCCAGTGTTATCTAGGGTCAATTACAAAGCCAACAGTTAAAAGATTGTAATCTAAATCTGTTACGTTCCGCTTGGTGTGAATACATCAACCAACCACAAACCTACCGACTACTACTAGCATGTCTCAGGCCTCAGTGTCTGAATGAAAAACAGCCACAACCAATCTGAAACGCATTTTACAAGATCGATCCCATCGACATGGGCGGGACGTGCGAAAAAGTGGCAACACGACAGGGTTTAGCTCATACGTTTTGGCCCGGGCACCCGCCATGATACAGTACAGCAGGTTATGCCACCAAGTATTGGTGACCGTCCGCTTCAGTGCTAGCCAAACTGAAGCTGAGCCTACAGGTCTGCTGCCGGAGTGTCTTTATAACCTCCCAGCAGCCGCCTCGAAGTGGATGTAGATAACTCTGAAGATAACCTACTGCGACTCTGGGCTGTATGAAGGACAGCCGACATGAAACAACATCTTCCATGTGTGTGTGGCAGCTTGTTCTGAACTCTATAGAGGAGAAGGGTGTATTCAAAGGGTTCCAATCCGTCGTCACTTACTGAGTACTCCCGATCGAATCCATCGTCACCGTTCTCCGAAATTTGGGTGGTCAAGGTCGTGATATGTCCAACAAAATCGCGCAGCTTTTCGAGGGAAGGCATCTTGACCAGCCTGAGAGAGAAGACTACTCAGCGTTCTTCAGCCAGCTGTCCACATCAACAACAGATCGTGCAGGAGCAATATCTCCATCCGCAAGAAATTACTGGGGGCAAACCGGCAGCTGTTAGCTTTCCACGTATAATCATCCTGTTCTCTGGCATGATATTGGCCGTATGTCGATGTTTGGATGGGTGGTGTAGCCAACGAAGCCCACGTATCTTATCAGTCGCCTCGACGCGATGTACACCAGCCACTGCCGGAACAGGAGCTGCATTCGGTCGGACGAACTCCACCTCCGCAGCTGTTTGCAGCTGACTAAGTGTAGGGGCCGTTACGGTTCAAGACTCAAGTGAAGAGAGAGCTACCAGATCACTGGCGCTAAAGCCTAAAGGCCTTTGCCCTGCGAGCTGTCCGTTTGAGAAATGTTACTACAAGGAGAAATCTTATACAGAATATATATAAATCTTATACAGAATGTATATCGGACCCGGTGGTCTACTGTACTGGGCCCAGGCGGCCTATTCGATGAAGTCCTCCCCGGCAGTACCGGCCCGGATGATCACATATTTACAGGTTTACACCCGTTAGTAGGAAACATCTGGGACCATGCATATTGTTCCTTAAATCGGAAATTTCCTACGTGTAGTTATTGCTAGGCCATAATTTGTAGGCCTAGGCCTAGCTTGTGCTGGAGGAGTGGCAGTGTTGCTAGATCTGGGGGTACGTGTAATTACTACTAGCCAGCGCGGGCAGCACAGTGTGGTGGTGTGCCAGAGTTGGAAGTTGAGACCGAGATCCAGTGCGACATCCCACCCCTCTGTTTTTCTTTTTGTTTCTTCCAGCGGTGTAGTATCAGCCGCAGCTTGAACTCTTTAATTGATGGACCATGCATATGGCCAAACCTGGGGTTCAACGGCGGGAGGTTTGACAATTTTATCAATTTTGCAACCACCCCGGACGGCATGCTTGCTCTTCAGGGGGTAAAGACCAGGATTTCTAGCATCAGTGTTCTCTCTCGGCAACGTCCGCTCACGTGAAGTAAGCCACAAACAGCGATGCGGATGTAGGCTACTAACCTTAGTACACTTCGTAGCGTCGAGGGCATGCAGTGGATATCGGAACATGTCGAGCGAAATTTAGACAGCTTGCCATGAATTCGAAACCAGCTCTTTTGAACTGGTGGATTGATCGAGCGCACAGCGGGCGCAAACTAGCTGTGTGTCGTATACAAAGGTTTAAGTGAGAGAATTATTTTTATTTAATTAATAAAACGTGCCATTCTTGCTGGAATGAAGTACAGTGACAAAGATTTTCTTGGACCAGCTGTTATTAACTTGAAAACAATAACATTTCGGCCAAGATATCGACGGCCATCACGAGGTTCTCTTAGAGTTTGAGGTACTAGCTTGGCATTTTATGTACAGCGTGTGCGAGGTTTGGGTGAAGGAGTTAATCTAGTGAATATGTTTGCTTGTTGTGTGTAACGGTTTGGGGAGTTCGAAGTACGTTCCAAGTAGAATAGGCTGAGCCCAAACGGTAAGGACAAAACTACTGAGAATAGAGTTGTGCGGCCCATTGAAGTGTAGCGGCATTGCCCATGAGCATAAGAAATTTGCAAGAACATGGCTGAGTACCCCGGTTCAAATCACACCGTGGAATAGAGTCTGCAGCCTATAAGGAGACATTAGGTGGAAGAACGCACTGAAACCCAAGGCTCCAGGGCCTGGCAGCACCCGGAAACGTTTCTTGTCTGTGCAGGTGAGCCTGTGCGGCTGTGGCTGCCTCAGTTATCGCACTCGCAAAATCTTAAACACGCCTTCGCATGTACACACGTACATGTACATGCAGAACTAACGGTGAGCGAGTTTGCGGAATGAGGAAGTTAACCGTTTGAAAGGGTTAACCCTCGATTTTGTGGAGCCCCAAACGAATTATTAGCGCTCATACATCTGCAGATAACAAAAGGAAACTCTGTTCTTCCGGCCCTTTGATCGAAATTTTTCATTAATTGGTATATCGACCGGGCTCTCGATCGGACTGCAGGAAGGACAACAGGAAAACCAATGAATAAGGCATTGCGCGAAAAGACAGAGTTTGTATGGTTGATGTCAGATCATGACAATCAAAGACAATGCTTAGCGGAAACCCCCTATCCTATCCCTTCAGATCTCTCCAACAAGCGCCTGAAAATCTTCATGGTGATCAATCATGGCGCATACAATCACCACGCCCACTCAACATCTTACAGAGCTATGGCCGGGGACAAGCTTATGATCAGGCGAGCAAGCACGCTAGCAATAGCGATAATTATAGCTAGCGATAACATGTAGATCAGGTAAATATGCACTGATATACAGCTGTACATAGCAATAGGGCTTATACTGGACCTTCTGATCGGTCTGGGCGCCCTAGGCTGTCGACAGGCCCTGGCTTGACATGCTTCGTATCCCCTTTCGCGTAGACTCTACGGACACTAGAGCTCAGATCGAGGTGAACGGGCCTCGGGAAGGAAGATTTCTATTGCTGAGTGCTGACACGTGCATGTAGATGTACAGCGTGCAGATGTACCTAGACAAAGACAAAGTACACGAGAGTGACTGGACATCGAGTGACGTGTAGTTGCGGTAGATAATAGTTGAGAATAGCTATAAGCTCTTTTGCTGGCGGTGAGGTGAGCTGGGTCTACTCATTGTGATCTGGGTCGAATCAAGGCTTGTAGGGGAGCTCTTGAAATTGATCTTTATTGTGTTGCCTATAGATCGTGCCTGCGACACGTTCCGAGAACAACCGGACCTGGCCAACTGAGCAGTTTGGATCCAGGATCTATCGGACAGGCACCCGGGTAGATGACGGTGAGAGACGACGGCGCTGAAGTGCGGTCACCCAGCGTCATCCTGGACTGGTAGCTCATACTCGCTGCACTCAGATTGCACTGCGTCCAAGTTAAAGGTGGGGGAGGCATGGCGCAACGTAAGGTATCAACGCACACTCTAACAGGTAAGCATGGTTGTTCTAAGAAGCTTACCGTTAACTGAGCCGGGCGGCCGGTAGAGATTTTTTTACGAGGCGCTTGTACAGCGCCTCGTTGTTTTTGTTTTAGAAAAGTGGGCATGTCCACAGAGCCTGAAATATTTATGCGTCCGATGTAAGAGGATTTTCCCCATGTATGGCGATGGTCTGATTTCCTGCATGGTGCGTTGACCAGCCAGTTCTTTCGGTCGGTGCTTGCTGCCGTTCTCGACGGGGCCAGCAGCGGCGAAGATGATGCGCGAGAGCATCCGCGGCAGTGATCCATTTGTTGTAGCTTGCCAGCGCTAGCGCGGCGCCAGCTGCACTCGTATGATAATGTGCTCAACTGCTTCGATATGATTGACGTGACCTGGCAGCAGCGTTTATTCTTCTACTCATGCACCAACAAGCAGCGGTAGACGCTCAAGGCCGTATTCTCGGCTACTTCCAGTGCGCTTGCTATAATCTACTTTCTTTTCAATTGTCGACAAAATCCTCACCTGTTGCCACTAGCTCCTATGCCAGGGCATGCAACATTATCGATGTACGACTCAATGGCTGGACGTCTGAAAAGCTGCCTTCTGGTCTGCTGTGTACATGTTTACTAGTGATCAGCTCGTTCTGTTGTTTGGTAAAACAGGTAACACAGGTACCGGTTTTTTAATATTTCGTCGAGGAGGCAATCTTCTTCACGTATCTCGTACTGATGTGAATAGAAATCATCACAATTTAGTATGGCATAGCTCAAGTCATATTACCAGTTGAATCGTCACCGGCCAAAACATGAAAAGCACTCATATATATCCGAAAGTTCAGGCGAATTAGTAGTCATGGTAGTGGACTGTACTGAATGTTATGAAAGGCTAGTTGTAACAAACTCCAGATGTCAGAGGGGGAAAGTTTTGAATCTATTCAGGCACGTCGACGTCTATTCTGTCGCTCCTCATGTCCCAGCTGTTTCCTCTTTCGCGAGGTCAGTGCAACTAGATCGCCGTGGACCTCAGAACTGATAGTGAAGTATGCTCTGCAATGAACATGGGTAATGCGTACTTAACAGACGAGTGCAATGCCTAGTGAACGCCTACCCACTGGCGAATGTCGTAGCCGGCTAGCCTGCCGGTTTCAGCCGCTCCGCAGTGATCATGAGAGCGTCGCACCGGCTGGGTGCAGGTTAGTACTAGGGCATTGACAAGGGCAGGAGAAAGATCTAGAGAGAGAAAACTGGGGAGAAGGAGAAACCAAGGAAGAAATTAAATGGGTAGGGCTTGGCTTTAGAAAAGTTTCTCCGCGTTGCTTGCCTGTCTGTAATCGTTGGCAGTGGTTGAAGAACTCTGAACTTTCAGGACTCTGCGGCGCGATAAGGCATATCTAGCGGTTTTCCTGACTGCTTGGCCACAGCGTAGTTGTCACATGGTCTTATGCACGTGCGTCATTTTAGCTGCATGTGATCTGTGTACGGTGTAGGTCGCTGCCATGTAGGTCTACTGGTCACTGTGAGATTTTACACGTCACTGTCCCACTAGTGCTGCATGTGCTGCATGCTAGCCATCGTAGGAATCCATATGCCAAATGTGCTGTTGGTATTGGCTTTCACGTGGACCACCTGATGCGTTATCAAGGCCATAGCTACGAATTTTATCCAGAGCGCATTGAGGCACGTGCATGGAATATCCATCGAAGATGCGATAACGCGGCGGCTCATGTGCACGAAACATGCACACTCTACGGAGCTCATATGCATGGACATGTCACGCGCTTCAGGCGTTACGTAGTTCTTTTCCCCCTTGAATCTTTTGCATGTTGCTGGTCTGATTTCGGCGTCATATCGTTTTGAGAGTTTAAAAGTTCCCTGACCGTTGGCCTGAGCTTGCGGCGAGCAGCTAGCCATTGAAGAGTAGCTTGCGGTAAGGCTCACTGACGCAATGTCCTAAGGTTGGTGTTGCAGATCTGATGGCAAACATTCTCAGTCGAGGATGGCCTAGATTTCGATTCCGTGCTGGACCGTTCACCGTCGCTCACTGAGTAAATGTCAACTTGACCCGAAAGCATGCATGCAGTCTGGCCTTAGTGATCAGTCAGAAAAAATAATTATTATTTATATAGAAGAGTAGTAGTCATGTGTATTGACAATGCCAGTGCGTGTGTGATTGAAGTTGGCTGTAATGGCAGTCATGCTCACCAGATCACAGGTGGCCACTGAGCATTACACAGCCGATTTCTCACCGACAGCCCGGAAGGCATATAACATCAGTACTGTCCAATTTGTTTCATTTTACTGACTTTCCTTCATGCCACTGGATACACAAGGGAGTCCAACGGATAAATTTGAAGGATCCCGGCGAAGTTCATGCTCGTCAAGTTATGAGAGCATGATAAAAAAAATACGCGCCATTTGCAATAGCAAATGGCCGTTGTTCAGCAAATGCATTGCAATGTACCATTCGCAATATGCCACAAACTGTACTTTCTGTAGTAAATTCATGTAATATAGACCCAGCTCATTTTTCGACATTGTTCCAGATGACTGTGTTGGCCCATTGCTTGTATATTCCATGCTCAGTTGAGCTTAGAAAAATATGGGATGGCTTTCTCTTGCTCAAATAAAGTTGAACCATAGTTGGTCAGCAGTGTTCCTTCTTCTTTTAGGGCTCCTCCTTTCCCATCCTTCTTAACTCTCCTCTTCCTCTTCTTCCTCTATCTCCACCTCCTACTTCTTTCTCATTCTGCCTGGTATTATTCTCTTTGTTAACTGCAGACAAGGAGGCACTGTGGGAGAGCCTGATAAAGGCATTAGCTGAGGGCACAGCAGATGACGAGTTCATTTTGGATCAGGAGGCAACATCAGTTCTACACGTACCACTTACTGGGAGATTTTCAACAGAAGCTATTGGAGTGTCAGGTAGTCCAAAATCCAGTTCAGGTTCTGGAAGTCTAACGTCATCTCCAAGTCAGTCTCATGGGCCAGTTTTAACAAGTGAGATGATAACTGCCTCTCCTTGGATAATTCTCTCTGTTAGTCAGGCGAAATTTTTATCTACAGAAGCCTGTCGTCGGGGTAACGCTGATGTCTTGACGTTTCTTTTCCGTCATGGTCTCTCCAGCAAACTTCTTGATCCAAGTGCTGTGTGTGAAAAGGATGATTTCGCCTGTGCTCGTGTTCTTCACGAACAGTTCAATGTAACATTCAGCTCCGAGCTGCTGAAAAGGGCATGTCTCAATGGCTGTGCGGATCTTGCCGGCTACATGTTAGCAACAAGAGATCCACCCGAAATCACATCACTGGAAGATGCAAGACATCTTTTTGTTCACGCAGCTGGTGTTCACCGAAGTGCTGCACTGATGGTTGTCATCACTGTTGCATGTGAAAAGAGCATTTCTTACCAATCAATTGTTGAGCCTGTTGCTGAACAGATTCTCAATTCAATTGTGGTGGGTGATCATGATCCAGAGAAGGACATAAAGCAGCGTCTTGCCGTCTTGACCTTTCTCCGTGAACGAGGCACCATCCTTCCTGACTTCTACACCAAAGGTGCCGCAGGTGATCCTAAAACACCATTGAATCGACGGAAACTCATGCTTGTTTGCCTCTATCTACAGAGCCTGGTGAACAAGTCAAGTGATTTGTCCGTGGCCGCTTGGAGTAAGCAAAACCTTCACTCCTTGAGTCCAGATGTGTTCTACTTTGATGGACAGGCATTGCCACTGGTAGCTGTTGACCTGTCACACAACTTCCTCACATCGCTTCCAAGCGATCTTTTTGATGGCTCCTTGGCCACTCTCAAACGGCTGCAGGTCGACCACAATGATTTTTCTTCGTTTTATTTTGATGCAGATGTTGACTTCTCCAAAAGTCGGTAAGCAGTAAGACAAGAAGGAAGCAGTCCTGTAAGGCTTTGAAATGTTGAAAGTCACTCTGAGCTCAGATGGACATGCTGGCATGCAAGGTGTTCAGTAACATGTTTTTTGAGTGAATTGAAATATATTAACCAAGTCAGGCCCAATAGAGACTAGACATTAATGACGTCCATTCATGTGTTCCTGTGGAAGTGTGTTACAGGGCCTCTGGGGGGGGGGGGGGGGGGGGGGGGGGGGGGGGGGGGG
>JAOWAW010114067.1:0-13313 GCA_028565695.1 Nicola tetela
GTGTGTGTGTGTGTGTGTGTGTGTGTGTGTGTGTGTGTGTGTGTGTGTGTGTGTGTGTGTGTGTGTGTGTGATTATGAGAGAAAGTGAGTGCAGTGTGTACATGTGGAAGTCTGTGTAAGTGTGCGGTATATGTGTGTGTGTATGTATGTGCGTTAGTGTTTGAATGCACATGCGTATATGTGTGTGTGTATGTATGTATGAGTGTGTTAATGTGTGTATATGTGTATGTGTTTGAGTGTGCATGTGTGTTTCATATGTGTTTTAGTGCGCATGTACGTGTGAATGTGTATGACTGTCTGTTGGTACGTGTACGTGTGATTGTCTGTACATCATTGAGTGTGTATGCATCAGTGTCTGAGCGTCCATGGTCAGAAATCATATTACATTTGTAGAAAACTATTTTTGGACAGACAGGCTGATTTTTGTTCTTTGCTAGCCAGTCATGCTCTATAGAAAGTCTGCTGTAGTTGCAGCATGTTCTCTTCATTAATTTTCTCTCTTCAGTTAATACATCTGCATTAACGGAATGCTCCTTTGCAAAGAGAGAGATCAAGTCTTTCTGGCTGTACCTATTTGCATCCAAAAAAAATGAGCAGACCTCATTACTTGGCAAATTGGCTCCAAAAATGTGTCACCCAAGAGCGGCCTCCCTATTCAAATTACACAGAAAGAATCTCATCAGGTGAAATTCACCCTCATTTAAAGACCAAAATCGTCTTGACCACAGAAAAAACCACGAAACAAATCACTCGCAAAGACTACACTATATCTGTAAGCTTGTCAAAGAAAACAATCATGACCAAAAAATAAGATCTAGACCTGGCAAGTACAGGCTAAAACAGCCCACTGCTCCGCACCAACGCTTGAGGATGTTTCAGCTGTTGTTGAAGGTCCTTAACTCCTACCATGGCAGGCTGTAAAGAGAACTATTTCTGACCCAAGTATACTGAGCGACTGGAGAAACTCATGGCCCCTGAGTCTTTTCCTCAGTGCAGCTCACTGTGAAATGAAGGAGAAGTCTTTGAGGCTGCTGCCACTCCTTGGCAGATAATTACTGGAGCATTTGTTTCTATGTAGAACACAGGTTGTGACTTCACTTTAGCCCAAAATTCAGACACAGTCTGTAAAACATGTGAAAGTACTAACAAGAGACACCCCCTACATACTGCGGCCAGCTCTCATGGCTGGCGCTTAGCAGCCATGCTCCACTACTGATTTGCCTGCTGCTAGGTAACACTGCAAAATAATCATTTTTCAGCAATTAAGTTTTTGTCAATGTTCTTATTGCCATTTCTAGCCACGGTGCATTCTTGTACATGTGTTTCCATGTGTGTATGTGTATGTGTGCATAAGCATGTGTATTGTACGTATGTAACATTGTGCGTGTTCGTATTGAGCATGCATGCAATGGTTCATACAAGTCATATATTCACGTTTCACTGTGGGTGTATTGTATATGTGCTAATCATAAATAATTGTTTATACCTGTGTGTCGAGTTAGTTTTTGTATATATCGATATCTTAGTATATGTGCTTTTGTGCCTGCGACCTCTGCTGGTGACATGCACACATGAGAAACTGAGCCATGGAAATGTAACATTTCCATACCCACTATCTTTCAGACCATCAAGCCTTAGTTTCTTATATTTACGAAAATTTTTTACAATCACTGGTAAGGTGTGTTTTGCTCTTGCGCTCAACCCTGCAGAATGTGCAAAGGGCAAGCAGTACTCAGCCACCTACCAGATGTGTGTTGCCAAAGGCATCAACCAACCCAAAGGTACAGTGTCACGAGATAAGTGCTCGCTCACAGTTGTGCAATATTTGTTGGAAAGACTGATGTGTCCTCTTTGGAGAACTTATTACCTGCGGGTGTCGTGCCCACCATTGTGCCAAACTATTGGATTAGTTTTGAGCCTTTAGAACAATATGCTTGTGCAACAGTATGCACCGCAATTGGAACATTTCAGTATCTGTGGTCTATCCAGTAGATCTGACTGTAGATTTGCATTTTTCCCAGCATCATATCTGTGTATGTACCAGCCTATATTGGTCCTTCAAATCCCATAAAACATTATTGGCTTTATCTCTGTAACACATCAGTGAAAACAAGTCCATGATGAATTTTATTATGTCGGCCGCTTCATGAAATTTTTACAATAACAACAATTGTAATAAAGTTTAGCTTATTATAACCTATCCTGTTAAACAAAGAGTTATTTTAACATTTTTGCCTTTTTTTTCTGCAGAGTGCACTACGTATACTAAACTGTCAAATGCTTATAGGTACTACACTAAAATAACCAATGGAAGTGCTCATTGTGACTAGTTTACACCAGGATGGTATCGGTTCACCAGTGCAGCTGGAACCATATTGGCCAATAAACGTGTGCCGATCAACCATTGCGGAACACATGCACCAATGTGGATGAGAGGTTCTCTCCCAATGGTGGTCTCAAGCGGTCAAGTCACTCGAACAGCATGTGGTCATTACTATGGAAACTGCTGCCACTGGCAAACAATGATCAAAGTGTGACTGTGTCCTGGGAACTTTTATGTTTACTACCTGCCAAAAACACCAACCTGTGTTTTGGTGTACTGTGGAGGAGGTCAGTATCATACTTTAAATTCGCATGAAAGATCTAAAAATTGCTCAGCTTGAGAGACGTGACGGGACTGACGCCAGTGCAAGTGAGTGTTCTTATGAATATCAGGATATGAACGAATGAAAATTCTACTATTCGTGGCATGCTTGCTGTTGTGAAGAGGTCTTTATAGACAATGCACTTTGCACTATAGCCTCATCATCGGGTGGTTTATGTTACTTTTGTGGTTGAACTGGGTCGCCCCAGACCACTTTCCTTCGCTGGATTGTTGTCAGTGTTCTTGTCATTTTTTGTGCGTGAAATACTTGCAGCTGTGAAGACAAGCCTTGATTGACGATCAATATTTGAATGTTCAAATATTCAAAGTTTCATCAACATGTTAGCCGGAATATTCATTACACAATCAACATTAGAAATTTAGAATATGTTTGAATGTCTGAATATTCATTCTGGCACTGACTGACACAAATACTTAGATTTTCATTAAACAAATTGGGGCACTGAGCAATGAATTGGAATCAGAAAGCTAAATACTAGTAATGCTGAGTTATAGGTAATTTAACTCTTGCTCACTGTGTCCAGCAAGCAGTGTTGCATCAAGCAGTGGGTACACATGCCCGTCTGGCAAAGCACGTGGGAGCCTGAAAACTTAGGCACGGCCAGAAACACAGCACACTCACTCAGTTGTACTAGAAGGCCTGATATTCGTGAAACTTGCCACTTTGCAGCTTGCAATTGCGCTCTAGCCAGCAACATGAGTTTACAGCAAGCATGCCATCTTCACCCATGCCACCTCTTTCTGAGTGGCTATTGCAGCTGCCTCACACCTACCTTATGATCTGTTAATTTCCATGGTGATTAGCTAGGATACTTACTCTATTGGAATGACGCCTAGGTGTGGCATGGGACAGTTGGTGTTGCTAGGAAGACCTAACTTTGTCTCTACTAGGCCTAGGCAGGGAGAACACAACTCAACAATCCCTCCTCTCCTCTTTTGCTGCGCACACTTAGCTGCCTACAGCAAGAAATCCTCATGGACCATTTTCCTGCAGTCATGAAGGAGGTGTGCTGCTGCTTCGCCAGGGCAGATAGGGCTGTGGGGTACCCTGGAGGTCTCTGGCTGGGGTTGACTGCGCTCCCCAGTCAGGGCCTCTGTTCCTAAGATGCATCCTGGTCACACCCACTGATCTCTGCCTCAAGACCACCAAAGGTGTGTGAGCTGATGTATTAAGTTAAGTGACTGTAAACTGTAAAACTTCTCTTTTTAAGAGAGTACTTTGAAGAGTCTCAGTCCATCTAGCTACTTTTGTCAGATTACTCATGTTTCTGTTTTGTCCTCTTTGCAGACTAAGACTTCTTAGTGAGACCGACAGGAGAGTGCAAATTCCTCTTTTCCTGTCTACCAATCAGCAACAACTCCAACATTGTTGTCCCCTGTGTCATGTATAGTGTTTATCTGTGATATCCGACTTGTCCTTCACTTCCAGGATGATTGCTTCGTTTTCCAACGATTAGCGCTGAGCAGATACTGGCGCTATTCATCTTCTAGGTGGCTGTAGCCCATATATTTGGGGCTTCTGTCTCTGTTTAGACTCATTCCTGTATGGCTCTTTCCGGCTGTTTGAGTCGTAGTCGTCTGTATGTTGTCATCAACGTTGCACTTCTAGATGGAGTGTTGTGGCTAGTGTTTCTAAACCATTGCTGCGCGTGCCTTTCGTGAGTTTTCTGTTTAGCTTTGACATCAACACAGAATAATGATTTCCAACTAATCGTGGATGTTGTGCTGTTTTTGCTAAAACACAGGTTCATGAAAATTTCAGAGAGAGCATACCTGCAAGAAAAGCAACTTTGGGAGCAAGTTGTGCTTGCAATGAAAACGAACGCAAGAACAGTGTACCGTAAAATCGCGTATAAAAGCCGCATTTGAATAGAAGTCTGTCGCGTAGATAAGCACGATTTTCAACATCATTGTCTGCATACAAGTCGCATCTGGAATATGAGCCACGGTTTGTAATCATGAGATCTACAGTAAAACATGCGTTAATGAGGGCCGCGCACGCACAAGAGCTCCGCCCCAGGTCGAGGCCGGGCCTGTAAGTGCGCGCTCCGGAGGAAACTTTACACAGGTTTTACTGTAGTGATGATCGTTGACCCTGTGTGGACGCGAGAAAAAGAAAGCTACAACTAGGGTACCGAAAAGTCTACCGTACTCAAGAGAAGGATGTCGATGTTTCCCTCTTCCATTCACAATCAGGACGTGTTCGTAGCTGTTTTCCGGCTTTTTGTCCGACATGCCCGCTAGTATCACGGGGAAGAGGAAAAGGTACAATCTTCCCTTCAAGATTGCTGTAATACCACGAAGTCGTCATCGAACCATGCCGCCACAAGGAAACACAACGTATTAGAATGCTAGCATATTTCTTTTGCGTTCAAGTGTTTGCCACTTTTTGGCATTATGATTTTATGGCATTAATATTAAAATTGTAATGACTGGCTTGTGCACATCTGCGGCGAAGTATTGCATGGTTGCATACATGTATAAGCCCATTTTGAATAGAAGCCTGATTTGAATAGAGGCCTGCTACCAGATGCGGCTTCAAGGAAAATAAGCCGCGGCTTTTATACGCGATTTTACGGTACTTGTAACATGGTAAAAAGCTCCTTCTACAGCAGGGTTTCCCGCAATTCTATTGCAACCACTCCAGAATGAAAGAAGAGTGTTGGGAAAAAAAGATGCAATCCGGGTATTGCAATTTTGAGTGGCAATGGCAGAGTATACTCTTGGAGAGAGTAAGTACACATGAAGCACCAGAGTAGAATATTGAATGCAAGACATCTGCAACCGATACCATATGCAAGGCGGCTGTTGAGTAATTGGACATGAAACTCACCCAAAGCTTGCTTTGAGTTGACGTCGAACACACCCGGTCCCCGGCGACCAACTCGATGCTCTTTTGATATTCGTACGTCAGTCAGTGTACCACAACCCTCACACTCAACCTCAAGCACAAATGCAAGAGAATATTTCTTCTCTGACTGATGCAAGGGATTTTTCTATACTAGTTCTCGTGGACATCCTTTGGCATTGAAAGGGATCGATCATGGTTCGTTGCTCTGTGCTAGGTTGTGAGAACGACAACAGGAAACCTTTTTGTTCGGATCTCAGCTGGCATAATTACCCAAAGAACCCCAAGGTGTTGGATGCGTGGCTTGCTAGAAACCTTGGCTTTCAGCCCGGAATAAATGATCGAGTTTGTTCCGCCATTTTACACCGGAGTCAGGTTTGAGCTGGACATGTGATCTCACCTGCCCTTTCTGAAGAACTCACCAGCAGGCACCGGAAACTCAAGGCCGGATTCTATTCCGTCGCTGAAGCTTGGTGGGAGAGAAGAAGCACCTCAAAGGGAAAGTACCCACCTTAGAGGAAGAAGCGAGGGTCACGGAAATGTTCCGCATTACTTAGCGCCATCGCGGAGCGGCCCTTGCACATGCGCACTACTGGCAGATGATAAAGTTCAACGCGAGCTTGGCCAACGAAACCGTCAACGTGTGCGCATTTCGTCTTTTCGATAATCGTCTTTCAGCTCAGTTTTTTCTTTTTGTTAATACTTCTACTTGTAGTAATGTCTCGTCATAGTAATAGAGTTCGTCGTCGTCGGCAGGATTCCGACTATCTGTATTACGACGATGGGCACCAAGAGGGACCTTTGTGGCGTATGGAGCATGTGGACGGCAGACGGATAAACTCGTCGACTGGGCAGCAGAAGCTCCATGTCACCTGGGCTGGGACAGATGAGAACGGAGAGCCTTGGCCTCAGTCCTGGGAACCGGCAGAATCGAATCCGGAGCTAGTGCGTTGGCTGGAGGACAATCCAGCCGACATCTCCGAGGTACGTCGTTGCTATACTGTTGCATGCTGTGCTGAGGTGTGTACGTCAGAGACGGAAAGTCGCACAACTAGGATGAATAGCTTATGAAGATAAATTGACCTTGCAGTGCGGAAAGTTGTAGCCATTCCCACGTTTATACCTTCTTTTGCCAGTGACAGTACAAGAAGTTTATTTGCTAGTGTCGTTTTGTGTGCATGCGTGCTTACATCATCTAAACGTTATGCCACTTCACTTCTCCGCCCAGAAACCTGCTGTCATCATACATATCCTGCGTTCAGTAGCTTTGCTCCATTGCTCATGAGTTCAGTATCCTCACGCACGTTGCTGTAGTTCATAAAACCTTTGTATATGATAGAAGTTTGGAGTATTTCCTGAGTGTGTGCATACATCCTGAGTAGGAAAGAGTTTATTGTGCACTTGTGCTCTCACTGACTGCAGTTGAATACGTGAGCTTTAGATTCATTTTGTCAGGAAGCAATTTTCTATGCCGTATTGAATACTCTTCAACATAGCAAAAATTTTTTTAGTAATCTATATGATTATATTATGGATATATTTTCGAATGTGTTTTGTGCTGAGAAGAGAAACTTTGGGTTTGTTCTCCTCCCACAGGCTGGCTTACCAGTGATGGATGCCACGCTGAGGACAGCTGAGCAGCTGCAGATGCTGCGGTACCAGCTGGCCAGTGCTCTTGAGGTGAGGGGTGGTACACCATCTGATGGGTCTAGAGGGGCAGTGGTGAACACCACTGTCTCTCTAGTTCCTTGCCATCCCTCCACCTTGAGGGCAGTTTTTGAACAAGTGCCAGCTGATCACCCACCACCATTTATCTCACCGGTGGACCTCAGCAGGGAGACACACTTCAGGTTGTTGATCACCTTCCAGCGGGTTGAACATCTATTGCCTGTCACTTAACACTGGAGTGACTCGACGGCTACAGGGTACCAAATCAGTAGAGACAGCCTAATTTCGATTGAGTACATGCTGGAGGGAACAGTGGAGCTGGCTGACCACTCCACTTGCACCCAGTGCCAGGAGGGAAAGCTCGGTGAAGAGCATTTTTTTATGGGGAGATGACGACTTGGAGGAGGAAGCTCAAAGACATCACGACCAGAATCTGGAGGCACTTCTCAAGCGTGCCAAAGAGATTGGAATTCGGCTGAAGGCATCCAAGCTGAAGTATAGTTGCAGGGAAGTAGAGTATGCTGGACACATACTCTCAGCCTATGGCCACAGGCCAAACCTGGAGAAGATCAGAGCGATCCTCGACATGGAAGTGCCCACCGATGTGACTGCACTACGACGCTTCCTAGGAATGGTCAATTATCTTGGCAGGTATCTCAAGGGCCTATCTCAGTTATGTGAACCACTTTGTCTGCTAACATCTTCACAAAGCATTTGGACATGGGATGAAAGTCATCAAAGTGCATTTCAAAAGGTGAAATGAGCAATCACCACAGCACCAGTTTTAACGTACTTTGACACTTGAAAACCCCTCACCTTACAATGTGATGCCTCCAAGAGTGGGCTAGGGGCTGCACTTCTTCAGAATGGTCATGTGACGACCAGATGAGACGGTGGTCTAAGACAACTCCCAGGTACTTGTAGGTCATAGTAAGCGACAGAGGACGTCCAGAACATTTCACGATTATGTCATCAGTGAGTTGGTGCTTGGGTGGAAGTATAAACATAGCCTTAGTCTTGTCCACATTCATCTTTAAACCCCGTTCATCCAACCAGTGGTGGAGTTTCAATACTGCCCTGGATAACATTCTTGCAGCATTGTCGACATCAGAACAGCTACAATACAGGAGTATATCGTCAGCAAACATCAGACAAGGCGTCTCAACACTCTCAGGAAGCGATCTAACATACAGCGTGAACAGTAGTGGTCCCAGAACACTGCCTTGTGGTACGCCGTGGCTGCAGTGTGTTTCTGCTCCAAGGCACTCACCAATTCAAACTTGCTGAGTTCTGTGATTTAAATAGTTTGTAAACCACTGAAGTGCTGTCTTTCTCACTCCGATCCCAGACAGCGCTCCTCGATCAGCTGTTGATGTTTTACGTAGTCAAAAGCTTTATTGAGGTCGACAAATACGAGTCCAGTTGATCTACCTTTGTTGCATGCAAGGAGCAAGTTGTTGACCGTGTAGACAAGGGCATCTTCAGCTGAATGGTTTGCCCGATAAGCAAACTGCGCTGGAGGAAGAAGATTATTTTGTGCCAGAAATGCCTTTAGCTGCGCAGCAATGATTTTCTCAAAGTATTTTACTCATGATCGGCAACAGTGAATTAGGCAATAGTTGGCAGCGTTCCCTCTGTCTCCAGCCTTGAAAACAGGTGCAATGGTGGCCTTTTTAAACATATCCGGGGTAATTGTTCACTCATGATTGATGCTTTGATTATTTTTGTAAGAGATGGTACCAGCGTTGGTGCACACTGCTGTTGCAATAGACTGGGAATGCCGTCAGATCCTGTCGCTTTAGTGGTGTCTATCCCATCGAGATGCTTGCGAACTGTCTCTTCTGTCACGGTGCAAAATGTGTCTAAATATGGCTGATTTGTGTTGGCGGGGGTTCCTTGCGCAGCAGTCAGTTGAAGGGGACGTGTTGAGTCTGTTATCACCGCTGCAAAAGTGGTGCTCAAGTCTGCTAAACTAGCTTGCGGTATCACGCATAGTTTGCTCCGGCCGGTGACGGTGTGTATGAGCTGCCAGAGCTTTCTTGGCTGGCGGGAGTTGTGACACTTCTGCCTGAAATAACTATTTCTCAAAGCTCTGGATAGCTTGGAGGCCACTTTGCGAAGATTTGGAAAACTGCTGCCGTGGGGCAGGATCACCCAGGTTCTTGAGCGGCTGACGATGCGCGGCGAGTCTTTGATGGTTCAAGAGTCTAAGCTGGGGAGTGGACCACAGGCAGAGACGATGTGGTCGAGTATTTTTCCTGGTGCACTTTTTTAACAGTGGGGCGAGTTTATTGAGGACCCATTTAAACTTATCGATCCATTCCAACCACACACCGTTTATATTGCTCTCGTCAACAAAGTTGCTTAGCTTTGATTCTCTGAGGTCGTCACAGAATGCTCGTTTGTCGATCTGTCCTAGATTCCGTGTTTCGTACTTGAATGTCACTGAAAGCCTGTCCGGCTGTCCCAAGTTCAGAGTTGTATCAATCATTTCGTGGTCAGTGTTTACAATTGTTGGTTTTGGAGTGCATGAGTAAACAAGGGCGTTGTTCTGACAGAGGAATAGGTCTATGCAGCTGTTTTTATTTGCAACATACCTGGTTGGGGTGATGACGTGATTTGTGAGGTCAAAGGATGCTTGCAGATTCTGTAGGTGCTCCCACTGGGAATGGCTTCGGTCTGACACGTCCACGTTGAAATCCCCTGTTAAAATTAGACTGTGATGGCATTTACTAACCAGCGATCCTTCGAGCTCCTCCTCAAGAGCTGGTCAGAATGCGACCGGAGCAGAGGGTGGTCAATAGAGGCATCCCAGTATAAGTTTGACTCGTCTCGTATTGAGCTCTAAAAATAGCAGCTCTAAGTCCGTGGCAGGTTTCGCAGGGTCTGAAGAAGGAGCTTGAAGAGGCAAGATCGGCAAACCATCGCGGAAATAGATGCCAACACCCCCTCCAGGGCGATTTTGATCTTCCTAACAAAGGAATATCCATTAACCAGCAGTTCTCCATCCACGACGTCATCACTCAGCATAGTTTCTGTCACAAACAAAAATGTCTAGATTTTCGTGTTGCTTTAGTTCACTTACTTCTATTACTTTGTTCCAAAGTCCATGCACATTCAAAGTTCCCAGTGTTAAGAGCTTATCACAATCATTATTGTCAAGTTAAAGGTAATGCATTCAATTGTCCATTAATCCAGTTTCTTTTATTCGTTGAAGACAGGCTGGGTCAGGTTTCCGTTGTATCCTATTTATTGCCAGTCATTGTCCGAAAGATTTCAGACAAGCACCGACGGGGCCAGGACTTTTTTCGGAGTTCTCTCCTAACGGTGAGATGGCGGCTTCAGTTGGCCTGCTACCTGTCAGCCTTGCCATCGCTTGCTCAACAGCTGCCAGGGTGGTATATTTTTGTCCGTCCACCACCAGGACAGCCCTTTCAAATCGGCAGTGGACACCCTGTTGAGACCGTAGTTGTTTGTAGGAGAGCACCAGTTTTCGTCATCGGACTTGTTCCTGCTTCGTCAGGTCATCATCCAGGTATACTCCAGGCACTTTATCACGCGCTAGGGCTGACTGGCCTCTCATGACTTTTGCCTTCGGGGTCTTACTGACGGTCTTCACGAGTATGTGGCGGGGCCGGGATGGACTGGAGCCTGATGAGGTGTTGTTGTCAGAACTTGGCACAGAAACTGGCGAGTTTGAATTTGATCCCGACGTCTCAACCTTTCATCCACTTTGGAGGCGGAACACCGTGACTAATTTGTGTGGGGACAACTTGATGTTCAGCTGGTTGTTTATAAGATCCAAGACTTTCTCCTTGACGTTCTCCGTTCGGGGTCCTCCTTCACCGGGCCCTGTTTGAATACTGTACTGAGTAGCCACCTGTTTGCTATTGGGTGGTGTAGAACATCCATGATTATTAATGTTGTATGTCCATTAGCTGACTCATCACAAACTGTGCTGGCTGGATTGTTGCTGCAGCTGAACCTCACCGAGCCATGACTCAATTCGGTTGCTTATCACTGAGTCACACAATTTTACTCTAACATTTGGACACCAATGCAAGACCGCTTTTCTGAAGAACACCAGCAGGTCTGCCAGCCTTGCGTGTTCTTCCGTATTTTTACGGAAAACCACATGTTTGTCTGCTCTCCAGAAAACTGTTCGATTAGGGCAGAAACTTAAAAAAGTCTGCATTTGTCGCAGAATGTCGGAAAAGGGTTGTGTGCCCATTGCTCATGGTGCAGGCATGGGTGACGTTCCCTCTTTGCTCCTGATCCTTTCCCATGTTAAATAACTTATAATTTATTTAGGGGTCAGGCAAGGCAGATCTCTGGAGAGATCGATTAATGCTTGATCAAAATATCCCAGCTGTGAGCCTGAGAACCGGTTGTGTAGTCTGGACGAGTCTCCTCAATGGCATCGCAATGCATGAAGATTTTGCAAAATAATTGTCCTTCAAGGCATGAAAAAAACGGTTGCACGCAGATTTGAAGGAAAATCTGCAAATTGAACCCCTGCTGTACAGAATTAGAAACTCAGGTTGGCAGCACTGCGACAGCCTAAAAATTGGGCAAAAAAATTAGAAAATTGGAAGGCTGGGACCTTACATGTCCTAGGTTACATGCAGATCTACATGTACGTGCTAGTGTGTACACGCATTGAAAACGTGTATAATTATTCTAGTTTACCAGCCATTTAATTAGTATGGGGAAATACGCGTGGCCACTCTTGACCCATTATCTGTTTCAAGTTCCCTATGCATTTTTTGTACGGCACGATATGCATTTCCTAAAAGCTCGGAAAATTTGTGAATTTTTGATACCAAAATGACAGAGATAGAATGAATAAATGTTGACCATCCAGTCGGGCGAACGTCCTCGTCCTCAGGTTCGTCATGAGCGCCGTCGGAATCGTTCGACTGACTGCCTCCGTCACCTGCACTGTCCGACTCGTCACTGGAGAGCCACAACTGTCGCTATCGCTAGAAATGTCTGAAGAAAGCTCAGACAAGCTAGAAAGATCGCTGTCATTGAGGGCAAATACAGCTGCAAGTGCTTCCTCTGCGTCCATTTCGAAAGCCACATGACGATGACAGCGCAGCGAAATCGCCCATATATCGACCAACTTCCGACGTCTGTATCTCCATAAAGTCAAATGCAATGTCCCATTTTTTGGTGCTATGGCAACTACAATGCGTCACGGATCAATCGCACTGATTTTGATTGCAGAGCACTGTGTACAGACGCGCAGCCACCGCTTTACGCGAATCCGTCGCATACGACGGATTATTATTATTATTATTATTATTATTATTATTATTATTATTATTATTATTATTATTATTATCATCATCAACATCATTTATTTTATTTTTTATTATCTATTTTTTATTTTATTTTATTTGTATATATTTATTTATTCATTTATTTTACAACTCTCCTCCGGGCAGGAAAAGCGTTTCGCGAGTGCGTGGCGCGGGCAGCCATTCTGAGCTTGGATCGCTGCAGCTGGAGAGCCATGCTGGTGAGGAAAGCGGAGTTGAATGATGTGGTTGACGGGGGTGCTCAGTAGCTCAGCGGTTAGAGCATCGGAGCGCAAAATCCAAGGCCATGGGCTTGAGTCCCACCTGAGACCATTGATTTTTGCTTCGTTCTCTCTCACCAGTGTTCAGTGATTTCTCCCTTTCTAATTATTTATTTCTTATTTTTTTCTTTAATTTTACTTATTTGTTATTATTATTTCTTCATTCATTTTTAAAAAACTTCGTCGTCATTTATTTATTTATTTTATAACTTCCTCCTTCCCCTCTTCTATGTCATCCCAACTGTGCATGCGATGCAGCGTATGCGATTAACGCATGTTACTGTGAGATAAGTGCATGTGTAACGTAGCTTAGGCGATAGATACACGTGTGATATGGTGCGCGAGTGATGTGGTGCACGTGGTTTTCGCGCGTGAGACAGCATATGAGCAGTTGCAATTATAATGTGGTGCAAGCCTGTCTTTCAACTTAGTTTGAATCTTGCCGCTTTTTCCTTGTATGGCCCTGGGACTCGCTGCCATGTCTTAGAGCCCTTCTGTCTCGATTAGGTCCTGAAACAGATTGGGCTTAGTCTTGTATTAGTGTTGTA
>JAOWAW010114089.1:8912-23196 GCA_028565695.1 Nicola tetela
CATGGCAGTCCTGATTATAATTCCTGTGCATCAGTTACTTTTTTGTACGTTCATGTTCCTCTGGGCCAAGGACCCTTTCTACTATAGCCTCAATGTATCAGCAGCTTAATTACAGTTCTGATTAGTGCAGTGTGTATTTTACAGCTCAGTGCTGATGACACCACAGCCATTGAGTGCATATTGCTTGACACAATGATCCTCCTCAATGTTGACCTTCCTTTTTCGGCAGGATATCACAGTGTTTTGAAAGTACATGTACATGTGATACGTGTACATTTTGAAGGGTGATGTCTTAAGCTGAAACTTCAGTATACAGATTTGGCATGTATAGAGCTGTAGTGTTGTTTAGTTCTTACTATTTGCTACTAATAAACTATGCATTATCGTTGTATTTTGCAGGCTGTTTTCTCACGGCCAGTTCCAAGCTGATGAGCAAGAGGCTCTTCTTCAATCTCTAAACAACAAAGTTGGAGAGGTTTATCACCGGTGCATTGGTGACAATGAGGGTGGTCTCAGGTTTGTTTATTAATAGCTGTATGTTGCAGTATGAAAAGAGCACCATAAACAAAAGTTATAGATAGCAAAGCTATATTCTTGAGAAATATACTGCAGACCAAGACATTTTCATAAACGACCTGTTTTTGTAAGTTCTGACCAAACACTGGTTCGTAAAGATTGATTTTCATAAGAAAAAAAGTTGACCCTCACAAAAGGGCAGAACAGGGTCTAGAACACGTGTAATAATTTAGTATGAGATTTACTTCAGTAAAATTTCCCTATTATGAAAATTTCTTGGTCTATAGTAGAAGCTCTTTCAAAGTTTGCTGATCCTTTTGTAACTTGATTTGCTGTATTGTACCTTGTAGGATTTGCTGTATTGTACCTTGTAGGATTTGCCACCGCTGTGCTCCAGTCAACCATGTTATTGTCTGTGTGTGTGATTTTAGTGCTTTACAGATGCTAACCACAATTGAAAATCGTCTGGAGGAACTGTTTGAGAAAATTGAGGTTATGCCTCCGGAAAAAGTTCATGCAGCTGAAAAGGTTTGTGGCCTGGGCTCATTTGATGTCATCTCCCTCTCCCACTTTGTTCTCACCATTGTTGATTTTGTATTGCGTTTTGATCTATCATTAGCCCATTATTAGCTAATAGCACGTATAGAAAGAGAAATAGGGAAATTCCCTTTTCCTCAGCAACCGTTGCTGCAGGGGAACTTCCATGCACCCATAGATAGATATTAATCACTGCCCCTCACAAAGTTGCACAGTCACTCATTAAAAACTATCTGCTTGTGTTTTTTTCTCTCACTAGGCAAAGGAGAAAGAACGACGAGAGCGTGTCAGACAAGAGAAACTTGAGGCACAGCGTCTTCATCAGGAGGAGCGTATAAAGAAGGCGCTTGAACGTGCTCGAGCGGATCCCAAGAAACATGTAAGTACTAGGGCTGTGAATCACCAGAATTTTCCCTTGTGATAATTTAACAATTTTGAGCCACAATTATTTTGCTTTAATGATATTTTAGAGAAGCATGGGTGATGTCACTGCATGCATACATGCATGATAATCAATTCCCCCCCCCCTCCCCTCCCCTGCCACAATGAGTCATAAAACAAAAAAGTAGATGTAGCTAGTGGTAAATTACATACAGAAAAAATTCTAAATGCATGCAATCAAAAGTCTGCGAACATTTGTTCGGAATGTGACGCTATGAGCGTCCTTGGCAGGGACTGGAGAGATGATACTCAACTCATGCCCCTCTTTTGCCATGAAAAACAAAACAGAAATGCACGGCAAGGTACGCTGTCTAGGTTTGCCCTAGAACTTGACCAAATGATTTCCAGAGGATGGTGATCATTGATCTTCGCCTTTTACTCGCAACAGAGCTCACTGCATGCGATGCCTGCCCGTGCACGCTGAAACAGGAAGTTTGTGCAAACCGCATAATCACGTGAGGTAGCTCACATGAGGTAATGTTTGCGCTTTTTTAGAGCCCAAGCCAAGAGCTAGTGCGAGCATAGCAAAAACACCTGTGAATCATGTTTTGAAGGAAGTGTCAAGAAAGTCTTTGACTTGTTGAAAACACTGTCGTTCACTATCACTTGGGCATGCCTGCCCGCGATTATTGCTAAAACCTCATTATCGTACTAAGTTATTGATACAATGATCAATCATCACACTACTAGTAAGTACATGTTAAAATGGAGAACTGGAGGCAATGTTAGATGTTAAACAGACATCTTGTCTGTGCACACCTTGACATGTAGATATGTTTATAACGTGTGTGAGGTAAGACAGGAAAAACTTTAGACAAGATGCATTCATGTGTTATTGTTGCAGACTGGTCGGCGTCTTGTCTATCGTTCTGCACCGCCACAGACAAAGAAGCGGAAGGATGACGGAACTTCAGCTTTGGATAAAGAGCAGGAAGAGATGCGCTACTACTTCAGCTAAACTAATCGAACAACCAAGATATAAACATTCACACTTGTTTTAAACTTTCTCATGTTGCTGATTGCACCATTGTTGAGTACATTGTGTTAATTTCCAGCTTCACATTGCTGTGACCTTTGAACTGAATTCCTCTTTGCATGCACGTTGTCTTTGAGATTTTCGGTCTCTGGCAATCATGACTGTACATAAATCAACAAAATATTAGCCTTGTTTTATTTTCAGCCTTTTTTGCCTTACCAGGCTGAAAAAGTTGAAGTTTTGCCTGGCCATGTTACAAGCTTCCAAATATTTTGAGAGCTGAAAATGCAGAATACTTATATTAAGAAAAGGCTAAAATGTTTTGATGCTGAAATTTTATTGATTTTACAGTATTTTCCTTTTTAGCGGAGATACTATGAGTTTGCAGGGCCACATCATAATCGACTGATATGGCCACATGAAGACATTGGCGTTTTCGGTGGCAACTCAAGTTAAGCAGATATTGGCAGGTCTTAGCAACATTATGTTCAAGTTATCAGCAATTCTTGTGAAGGATCAATTAAGTAAATGTGCTTTTGCAAGACCATGCAGTGGCCATAGCAAGGCAAGAGATTACTAGTGACTGAACAATCAGGTAAGTGAGCTTTGCAGAGCGTACGTGTACCGAGTATAGGTTCAAACGGTCTCCGTCGATCTTCGCTACACCGGTGCGCGACTCCCTGAATTTGAATTTTGAGTGTTCTTTATCTTAGCCAATCAACGTCTTTGCCACCGGCCGAAGGGGAACTGAACATTGAATGGCTGACCATTCAGAGTTTGTCCAAAGTTTCATTGAACATGTTGAAGCGTAGATTCATAGCCTCGACCCTCGGTCGCGACTGGCTGCATCACAACCCGAGCCGCTGTGTGGCTCGGGTTGTGATTTGCCTGTCACGACCTCGGTCTTGGTTATGAATCCATTTCTCATAACCTTGTCACAACACCTTAAAGTGTGTGGGTAAGGGGTTGTGATTAGCAGATGGTGCGTAAGTAAAGGTTGTGATTAACAGATCGGCGTTGGTAAGGGGTTCTGATTTGCAGATGGTGCGTGGTTAAGGGTTTGTGATTTACAGACGGTGCGTGGGTAAGCGGTTGTGATTTACAGATGGTACGTGGGTAAGGGGTTGTGATTTGCAGATTGCACGTGGGTAAGCGGTTGTGATCGGAAATTCGCCTCTTAGGAGATTGGCGGTTTGTACACGTGATGTCACGTGAGTTGTGAGAATAAGCTGTCTCACTTACATTGTAGGGAAGTGCTTCATGCTTGTAGCTGAATATGGCCTGGACCTATGTCTGGGGATTCACCTATCTTGGTAGGGCGCACTATCTAGGGTATCGCGAAGTAAAGCGGAAATGTGAAGAGGATTTCCCAACACACCAGTCACAAGAAACTTTTTTTCCATGAGATGTTTCACCGGAAATGCCTCTGGCTTCATCGGTCATAAGAAAGATAAGCCGGGAGTTCCGAAGGCTAGAGATTTTAATTTGTTGTAATCAGTGACTCTTTATTGAGAAGGAGTTAACCAAGGCACCCACCTCAGATATGTCTACTGATGTTGTTGGAACTAAATAGACATACAAGGTTCTGTAGAGCTGTGGGACGTAGATTTTATCCTGAGTAACATATATGTCTAGGTGCATGGATGCACAACCACCCTCTATCAGTCAGGTCTGTAGTACAACATGTTATAAAAGCAGAGAAGACAAAAGTACAGAGAGAGGGAGATGGCCTAGTGTATGCATGAAAAGAAAAAGGTGATGCCCCCCTCCCCCTGCTAATGGGTCTTGTCACATAAAACCAAATTAACAGGACAAATTGAGATGGAGAGTAGGGGTGGTGCGGTCCAGGACGGTTCAGTGCAGGAACCGTGACGGAAGATAGCGTAAGAGCATAGAGTAGTGAGTTGTGATAGGTAAGAGTGAAGTTGTCGAGGCCCGGAGACTGTTGATTCAGGGGGTAAGATTCAGGGGGTTAGGACAGAAAAGTTAGAGTCAGATAAGAACCCCCGAGATCCAACTTTGAGGGAAAAGAAGCGAGTGTAGTAGGAAAAAAGGCGTAGGTTGGAGATATGAGAAGTGTAGCGGTCAGATTTTCTGGAGAATGCAGAGCCAATATTGGATTCAAAAGGGACAGTCAGTTCAATTATGTAGGTTTTCCTGTTGGGAAGAGCAAGACAAGGTTGAGACGTTGGGATGTTGTTAGAACATGAGTGGGGATTGTTGAGTCTGAGGAAGTTAATTAAGTGTCAAAGTAAGTCAGCGAAGATTTGAGAGGAGAGTTAACAGATGAATAGGTAGAGCCTAGAGCGAGAACAAGGTGTTGAAGGAGAGAGTTGTGCCGCCAGGTGTAACGCCCTTGGTTAAGGAAGACAGAGCAGGAGTTAAGTAATGAACAAATGTACCACGACACTTTGCTCTCACTGCAACAACCACGAGACACTAAACCACAAGAAGAACGCCACAGTCCTTGAAACATACCACGGTCACATAATGCCATGGCACAACAACCACAAGCAACCATAAGATGCTGTGACGAAGTGCCTCTTGATCTGCAGCAAGCTCTTCTATTCTATATATATGCTCGGCCGATAATGCACATGATGCAGTTCAAACAAACTATTTTTTATGAGTTCAGAGTTCCCTCTTGTGGATCCGCTGAAAGCACAGCCTGAACCTATATCTGGGGATTCACCTAACTTGTCACAGCGCGATCTCTGGAATAACTCATGGGGAAACGTGCTCGGCTCCGATAATGCACATGATGCAGCTCAGAGACATTATTTTGATGCGTTCAGAGTTCCCTCTCGAGGATCCGCACTTTGGTTATCCGTCCCTGTTGCTGTTATAACAATACGTTACATGGTATGTCGTTACTGAGAACACCTGTAGAGCGCTGACTCAGCAGGACCACATGCACAACATAGTTTGATGACCACTTTCCCAGTTCGTCCCCATCCTGTGAAGTCGACCTGCGTGCCGAGACCTTTATAAAGTTGGGAACTTCACCTTGCTTGCATTTCATCGGTGCTCAGTGCTGTTCTGACCTTTATCGTGAGTCGTTAAAATAGTCCTGCGTGGGTGCTTACAAACACGCTGAGAGGGAAGCTATAAAGGCATAAGGTGATCGTGAGCGTCGTCACGGAGCTCTGTATAGCGGAGTTCACCTCACCGCGACCTGGTAAGTTTCAAGTGTTTGCTACTAGATATGCTGCTAAATTAATCTATACTGTTTCATGCATACTGGTGTTTGGTGCTGAGTCCGTCCCAGCAGTCAGGATGGTGTAGTCACCGCTCACCGGTCAAAGCGTCGATGATCACGGGAATCTATGACCGTAGGAAGTGACTGTGCCTTTTCTTGTCTTATGAACGCACTGAAAATGTTCAGCCTAATCGGACCTCTCAGACTCTTGTAGAGACTCAAGGCAAGGCCGTCGGTGCATATGCGAAATATTTCGTGAGACGTTTCGCCAGAAATGCCTCTGGCTTCATCGATAGATGCGTGTTGTCACATCTTGTACGGTTTTGCCATATACATGTACATAGTAACATGCACCTACCAGTACATGTACATAGTAACGTGCATTCATGCACACCCTCAGCGCGATAAAATAGAATCTAGCCTTCTGTACTCGCTTATCCTTTTTTTTTTATGACTGATGAAGCCAGAGGAATTTCTCGCGAAACGTCTCACAAAAGAGTTTCTTGTAATAACTGGTGTGCTGGGCCATGGGAAATCTTCTTCATGTTTCCGACCATGGCCTACCATGGCCACAAAAAAGTTAGTCGTGATGATGAATGGCGTAGCGTGCGCAGGCCCGAGCCAAGGCGCTAGTTTTGGCAGCCAGCAAGTAAAGCTAGAAAAGGGGCCCTTGAAGGGGCGTCGCTCTCATAATATCAGCTGGACGGATTCGGGGGATTCACCTACTGACACCATATGGCCACTAAAGGTAGTGCACCAGTCGATGGCGCGGCGCTCTGATCCTCTTGGATCGGGTATTGCGTGCGATCCGGTGTAGTTACATGTAGCACTCCCGTCGTCAGTGCATTGGGCATGGAGCCTTTCTGTTGCCAGTTGGGACATTCCGAGTGTGATCCCTGGCCTGGTTGTGGAAGAGCTACTAGTAAGTCAGTCACGACCACATGACGAATCGTTCGCCATGCTTGCATCTTGCCGCCAGGCGGAGTGGCAGAGGCGCTAAACGGGATGGTTTCTAGCCACTCTTGTGACAGCAAACCCCTGCCGTTCCTGGGCGAACGTTTGAACGAAGGGCAACATTACATGTAGTACTGAAACTTGTGTCGAAAACCGTGATATCACTGTGGAGGAGGAGTTCTCTTGTGACGCCGAACCAAGCAGATAGAGGTGCCAACTGCTGGACCCTGGTCGAAGCTACCTGGTAAGCGTCAATATGCGATCGCTTAGTCATAGCGTCTGCACCACGGTATGAATAGTTTACGATTGCGAGGGGCTGCTAAGGCTTCAGCGCGTGCTGGAAAAGTCATCATCAGGAAAATGGGGCATCAACCTCATGCTTACTGCAGAGCCGTTGCCGATTTACATTCGCGCTGAAAATCCTCGTCGCCTAGGATAGTCGACTTGTATTCGACTGCAGTTTTCCGTCGAGTTGATCGAGAGGCGATACTACAAAGTGCACCTGTGACCTTGGTGGGCCAAGTTGATAGTACTTTTATGACGCTCCGTAGCCTCGCACTCCACCTTGGTCTCCACTATTACAGCTAGCATGGTGCCCAAACACAACTAGTAGATCTACACGCAATTATTCTCGAACGGTTGCTGCGATTTGCTGAACAGGACAGTAATATGCTGTGTCATCTGAAATGCTGTCGATGTGCTAGTACGTGCAAGCCGTTCAACGTTGTCACTGTGTGTCTGCTCTGAATTTGAGTTGAGCTTGTTAGCCGTGAAACCATATGTATAGTACGTAGTAAACTTAGTCAGGATTATGTGATGTGACTCATATGAACCACGTAAAGAGCATGGCTGAGTAAATAACGTGAAGCAAGAAAGGTCAAGGCAAGAATTGAAAATTGAACATCTGTAAAGCAAAACGGTGGATAGAGTTGTTGGTATTGGCACTTCAGATGGCCTGATACACCGGAGCACCAAATTTTGTAATTTGGGCCAAAATTTGTAGAGCTCTATACATGGAGCTAATACACTTGGACATAATGATAACCTCTCTGAGGTTGGCAGAACTCCAGCCACAGAATTAAGCTGCTTATAAACAGTTTTTTTGCAGGTTGTATGAATTTACTCCTGTATTAAGCTGGTGCAAGTTTTCAGCCTCAGTACACGATCTGTGGTTGCGTTGATCTATGGTTATGTTGTATAATTAGTAATAACAATCTTCTACTCCACACAATAGCCAATGAGAGGCTAGTATTAAGGGCAGGCTTTTTTTTCTCAGAGGGAGGAACCGAAGTACTCAGGTTAAACCCTTGAATGCAGGCAAGGCAAATTCCTTCTGACATGCCAGGCACTGGCTCGATCCAGGGATCTAACTTACACCCACAGAGGTCAGAGCTGGCAGACATGCTAGCCCATCAGCTAGGCTGAGCTGTACCCCCTGTACAGTGATCTTCTGAAAGGTTGCAGCAACTAATTGCTGACTTGTGAGTTGTGCCAGCAACATGCTTTGATTTGATGGTTTGTGATGTTCAGGAGAGCTATCTCTGATATGATTTCTTAGACTAGTTATTTTGTTTATATGCAGTCATTACAGGTGGTCACATATGGTTTCATTTGTGTGTTTGCTCTTCCAGCACGGACTTAACCTGACTCCTTGCCATGATGGCTTGGAATCAGATTTATTTGTTCGTTGTGGTCATCATAGTGGCTTCCATGTTCGGCCGTCTGTCTCGCTTAACAGATGAGGTTCGCACAGTTAAGAAAGCTGTAGAGAGAGTGGAAGCGATGGTGAAGGTATCCAGCCCTATGACAAGGCCAGAGGCAAAAATAACTGTGACCAGCATGTTGAGACAGAGCAACGGGTCACATCTTACCATCTCGGCTTCACAAGATGTTCTTGTGCTCAGGGGCACGTGTGCTGTTGGGAAGGAACTGCCTTTAACTGTGCACAAATTGTCTGATTCCACCAACAAGCTTGATCCATCCAAAACGCTCACTAATGCAAATTTGATGTTCAAACACCCGCCACTTCCTCATGCCACAATTGATCAGTCTGTTAGTGAAGACGGCTCACACACGACTCTTGTTATGAAGAACTTGGTGCCTCCGGGGATTTCACTGCGCAAGATGTCATCAGTGGAGAGGACCTTTCCTGTGACTCTCACATGCCAGTGGCTTGATTATCAACACACGGCTCAACTGACTATTGAAATGGTCCCCAAGTACACACCAGGAATTGACCTGGGCACGCACAACATCTGTGCAGCATACGTGAATGAAAATAGTGAGGTGAAGCTGATTGACCTCACGCCTGATGAAGATGGCTTCTGCATCCCTTCTGCTCCGTGGATCTGTGAACGTGGCATCTTTCTCGGAGAAAAAGTACCAAGCAACATGGATCAAGGCTGTGAGAGGGTGTATGATGTAAAGCGAAAGCTCGGTGATTTCTGCAGGCTGGGTGATATTGATAATGATGACATAACGGTAAAGCCAACTTGTGTTGCTGGTGAAGGGTGTGAATTGACTGTACTGCCTTTCCTCTGCAAAGGGACCAAACGGCAAATAGAGAGTGAGCTAGTGCTGGGAGTTACAGCTAGAATTCTCATCCAGCGAATCAAACAGCAACTGAATGTCCAACACCTTGAGGGCCTAGCCTTCACATTTCCGCCTGAGTTTCCTGCCAGCCAAAGAGCTGCTTTCTTTGATGCAATTCGCTTGGCAAATGAAGGGGTAGAGCTGACGTGGTCTGAACCGCTGGCTGCTGTGGTGGAAAGCCAGTACAAGAAAACATTTTCAAAGGCAAAAGTTGTGCTTGTTCTGGATCTTGGGCATGGCACAATTGGTATACAGCTTGTTGAAGTACACCCTGAAGGGCACATACGAGCATTGTTTACAGCTGGCTTTGGTAATCGAGGTGGTCGTGATTTAGACATTGCCTTTGCTGAACACATCAACAGACGCCTGAAAGAACTGAAATACAAATGGACAGTGTCACCGCAAAATGCGGAAACGTTCAAGATTCGCCTGAGTAAGCAGAAGGACATCACAGTAAAGCGCGATTGTGTCATTCGGGGTGAATGCAAGGACCAGATCACAGTAACGCAAAGTGAGCTGAACACAGTTTGTGCTGACATGTTTGGCAAAATACTGCCTGACGAGATTGACAGGGTTTTTCCTGAAACTAATCTCAACTACAAGAAACAGTATCGAGCTGGTGGAAAGTACAGCTATGCCAATCTCAACGAGGTTCTGGTTGTTGGCGGTGCATCTCGTGCTCCATGTTTAAGAAACATTCTTGTTCAGCATTTTAAAAAGCATGGTGTGACAGAGACCGGACAACCTCATCTGAAGTTCATTGCTGATGCAAGCTCCAGAGATCCAAAGGTAGTTGTGGCACTTGGCGCAGCTATCCAAGCAGCACGCTTGACAGGGATGCTTGATGGTGGAGCAGGAATTCGTCGGTCAACACACAGTGCAATACTGGCACGCGACCTCAACAACAAGTGTACTGAAGTAATTCCCTCACAGCAGGCAATGGATGGGTTACGGCTCAAGCCCATTCAAATTCCTCTCAAGGTGAAACTGATCAATGGCAGGCGCTGTGTTGAGCTGTCGTTTTGTGAACTGAGCTACTCCTTGGAGACTGAGAACAAGAACGTCTCATGTGATTGCGAAGAGTTAAAATTTGCAGACAAGCAGACAGTCTGTGATGACAATATTCCAAAAGGTCTGCTCAAGGCGAATCCTCCTGCAGTGATGGGAGAGTTAGTTGGCATGGTTCAACGAAATGGATCCTTATTAGTTGAGGTGACTGGACTGCGGACCATGACAGGGAGTGAGATCAGTGGCAAGGATGGTAAGGTGGTGGCATCCAAAGCCTTTAGCTATGATGCTGGCCACTTTGACAGGAAGAAGTTGGATCAGCTGCGGAAGCTTGCTGGTGAAATCCAGGAAGGTCAGTACAGTTGCCAGCAACTTGCCAAGGCGGATGATGTCCATGGCGGTAGATTCTGTGATACATCACCTGACCGTTTGATGAAGCTGTCAGTGAATTGTGGTGAGAAAGATGGCAAGGCGTTGGTGAAGGAAGACAGATTCAGCCGCGTGTTGACAGTGCAAGGAATATCTACAGCATGCAAGCTGAAGGCTTCTCTGCGACATTCTGATGCAACAACGCTTGCGCTCAGTGCAATCGTTATTGTGTTTGAGAAGCACAGCCACACACACATGATTGCAGAGACTGTGAAAAAAGAACTAACAAATGCGGAGCTCAGCCCCAACCTTTATTTGGGAGTGATTGCTATCAGCAGGACAACAGAGGAAGTTTTCAAACTTAGTCGTATGACTTCGGTTGGCATTGAAAATCTCAATGCAGCAGTGGAACAGACACTTCTCCAGATCACTGACCACTCTGTTGACCTGCCAGTGAGGTTCGGTGAAGCAATTCAAATGGTTGAACATTGGTTTGCGTCTGTTCCTGATGCTCTCCGACAGGCTCCGCTCACAATCGTGCACATCACTGCCGGTTCTCCTGATCTACCCCTGGATCAGCTGGACGAAGAAAAGAGTGAGATGTGGAGCATTGTTGATGGCTTTGCTGAGGAGTATGCACCTTCTATGAGAATGCACCACCTCCTCTTCCATCCTGAAAAGAATACAAAGCAACTCAAAGAGGTGGAGGTACTCCTCACAACCAAGGGAAAACTGAAAGATCGCAGTTCTACCTTTCTATCTGTATCCCACAGTGTCTTTCAGAACAAGTTTGCACAGCTTCTAAACTTGTATAGAACTGCTGTGGCTTCTGAATTGAAGATGAACCTGAACACGACTGTGCCCAAATGGAAAACGGCACTGAAAATCAAACTAACGTCATCCGATGTGATTGAGTCAAGCAAGTTAATCGAGGGCACCAACACTATTGTCTGGAAAAAGGATCACATCTTACACACTAGCAACAGCAAAGAAGATCAGGCAAAAGGAGAGATATTGGTGAAGTTTCACACACCGCAGGATGTTGAAGAAGGAATGGACCTGTTTAGTGTTCAACTAGAATGGTTTGACATTGCTGAAGGAAAAGTTGACCAGGAAGAGAAGTGGCTGGTGAAAGTGCAGAGAAAACAGGAACACTGAGTGTTGGTGGTGAAGAAATTCTGTAGATCTCAACCTCAATATGTACTTTGACTTATGTCTTTCTCTCTCCCTCCCTCTGTGTGACCGCGTGAGGAGTCTAGTTAACACAGACAATAAGCATTGTACAAAACTTGCATGCAGCAGTCATGTATGTTCATAATTTGTTCAGTATTTCACACCGTCACAAAACTAGCATGTATATAGCACAGGCCAGCTTTCCCAGTATTTACAGGGTAGTTTTTTAAACTTTTTTCAGCATTTGCCTTTCACAAAATATTTCTCCATGGGTAGTTTGAACTAATTTTCAGCTGTACATAAACAGAGATAGCTGCTGATCAGAAAGGATACAAATTACATTGTAATTGTACTGTCATTCAAGCTGAGCTAATGCTGGTTTTACAGCAAAGTTGCTATGTTGCGCTTGACCAGAGGCACGCATGCAGTGTTTTTTTTTTCATTTTTATGGTACAGAAAGATTACGATTCTAAGAAAATGCTAAAATTTGGTGATGAAAGAGAGGGATAGCATCTTAAAATAATCATTTTTCTTTTGAAATGACGTCCATGTTCTCAGAAACATTTGCACATGATTGCTGTATAAAAGTAAGGTTCATATGGTGGCCAAGTATGTACCATCCTTAGTCTGTGGGAAAATCAAATCTGAAGGTAAGTGAACAAGTTCTCTCAAGAAAAATTAGAGCTGTCCAGGATTTTCTTGAAGTTGATTTAGACAACAAACTGAAGACCGATCTGGGTAAGCAACATGACTTCAAAGAGAAAAAAGGACCTGGCAGTGTTCTCAAGAAGCCTGGTGCAATGCATGCTTGACTTGACTTCAATTTTGATTTACCTGCAGATATGTGGGAGGCATTAGCAGACTCAACTCACACACTGCAATACACAAATGAGGGGACAGAAGGGTGAAGTGATGAAAGCTAGGAAGCTTCCTTTTGTAAGTGGCTTTAACCATCATCGTACATTCAGTTGTGAATGCCTTTAATACGCCAGTTTGAGGTTGTCATGACTAGTATTTTTCAAAGCAAAGGTCATGAATGCCATCTAAGTAACGGCCTGCATTGGTATCTGGGTATGAGAATGTCACAAAATGACATCATTTATAATATGCAACCCCCTCGCAAGTATCACCATGTGTACTGTAAACCCATAAAAACTGTCTGCATTTCAGAAACTATTGCAGATGTTTTTCAGTTGTAAAAATGAGGTACGGTATATTTACAGATTGGGGATGCACCCTTACACCCTTGACAGCAACCAAAATCACAAAACAGGTGGAGCTTGTGCATTGTGAAATTAAATAGATGCCAGTATTTCTGGGTTTACAGTATGTGCATAATGTCATGTTTTGTTTTGTTTTTTCATTTATTGGCAAACACTCTCTAGAGCTATGTATTGAAATACTGACAAGCCCTTGCCCAGGATATAAATTAATTAGTGAGAAAAGCACAGCAGCATTGCAGCAATTCAATGTTGTGTTCTTCATTCTTCCTCCAAAAATAATGACTTCCTAATTATCTATTTTATCACACTAAGCTGACAGTGGAGCATACATGATGTGCTGGGCACAAAAAGCATACAAGCAGCATCAATGGGTTTTTTGCTGATGCAATGTCTGTATGCATGTCAAGACATAGGAGTTTGGTGACCAGGAAAATCTGCAAGCATCTGCAGGTGGCACCTTGTTGATTTCGGTGCAGAATAATAGATGGAAGACGGCGCAAAGAACAAGTTGGTTGAAAAGAGCATGTGTGTATATTTCCACTAGGAAATAGGCCTTGGATTAAGGATAGGTGAATGCTTGAGGACACAATTCTAATGAATATACACTCAAAAGTACAAAACATTCGTAAGACATGAAGTTTCAGAAGCAATTCATTTTCAGAAACTTGGATTAATGAGTCTCACAGATTCCTACAATGTGCATACATGTATGAGTGAGTGTCGAAGTCAAACTTATCTGCATAACAGCAAGCACAGTTTGTCAGGTATTGTGCCATTCTAATCACAGCTCTCAACTGGCCATCATTGTTAATTTGCTTCTGAATGCACCTTGCACTAGTGGGCTCACAAATACTGTATATGTCTGAAAATAAATATGCACTTAACAATCAGATCAGGAGGTAGCTGAGAACTGCAAAAAATCTAGCACACACTGACATGACTGGCAGTTGGTGAGCTGAGATGAGATGACTGACAGGCCTCTAAACATTGCTTATGCAAAGCATGCAAATTCAGTTTTATGCTCGTGTGAATAATGCAATTACATGCATGCTGTATTGTGGACTATTGTAAAACCACTTATGTGAACGTCATTTATAAACAGCGATAGGCGAAACTTTACCTGTTAACGAAGGGATATTGCAACGACTGCTGAGCTACAGTACCTGGATGCATACTGTGTGATGGGAACGGAATAATTCTAATGAATTATGTTTTAACAATGGATTTTCTTTCGTTAACTTGTTAGATTAAGATGGTTGTTATATTGTGGTCTTACAACACAAGCTGATTGCATGC
>JAOWAW010114101.1:0-13310 GCA_028565695.1 Nicola tetela
ACACACACACACACACACACACACACACACACACACACACACACACACACACACACACACAAACACACACACACATAGCACAACAGTGCAAGACAGTGATATTATTTTTGTGTAGATGCGTGCAATTAACTTTACTATAAGAAATATATGGTAATGACTGCAGGTCACAATAACTTGAATTGCTCAGCCATTGCTTGGTTGTGTTTCTCCAAAACTTTATTGTCTTGATGTATTGCCCGAAGCTCGACACAGACCATTTCGAGAAATTTAGCGTAAGCCTCGTGACCATTCATTTTCAACATCCACAAAAACATGCAATTCAAGCAATTCATTGGTAATCAGATATACCGACTGTACTACAGCACGGCACTCCATTTAGGAAAAGTGTGAAGTAAAATCATGCAATGCCGGGGAACACCATATTAGAGTACCCAAAGGTCTGTCCGCATATATATTCCTGGTGTTACTTCCAGAGGGTAAAGCACCAGCAGTACTTCTTTGTGTGGGGAATCCTTTCCTGCAACTGGCTGCAAGGCATCTCCCACGTTGCAGGTGGTATCACACATATCGTGCAGGTACAGGAAATTAATGCTGATCTGGTGTTGATCTAGTCATGATCATATAGTCCAATTTTGATATGGCTCAGCATTGTGCTCACTAGAACTAGAAATTACATGTACTTGGTTTTCTCGAAAGCGGATTTTTGGTTAAATTAACCCCTCCCATGTCCAAAGCTAGGCAGGCTACATAGTGCTCGGTAGGGAGGGGGCTGGTTATTTCAAAAATAAATAGCCCAGCCGCGTTCGGGCGGTTGATCACACTCCCTCGCGCATGTATACTCCTAACAGAGCACCTCATAGAGTAGATGTCGATGTTTCTGCATGCCACGTCACGGTCAGCGGGGTATGATGGTTGGTAGATCTGCTATCGTGGTCTAGGTTACATACCTCGCTGATAGTGACGAACTCAGGTCTAGTGTGTCTACCGTGTCTACACTCTATCGTGTCTACCGTACCGTATTGTGTCTACACTCCATTGTGTCTACCGTATTGGGCCTACCGTATACTCGCGCTCACTCGCGCTACATGTGTCCATGCGCCGGCCCACGTCCTCGATCCTCGCCTTAGCAGCTCACCTTAGCCAGTCTGCAGTGTCGCGCTCCAAGTGTGCGCTGGTATGGCCCCAATGTTGCACTTCCTCTAAAAAGAAACTTTATTTCAGAGGAAACGTAACATAACATTGGGGCCAGAGCACACTGACATGGAGCGCGACACTGCTTTTGCGCTAGGCGAGCTGCCCTAACCTAAGGCGATCGAGCGAGGATCGAGGGCGTGGGCCGGCGCATGGACACACGTAGCGCGAGTAAGTGCGAGTATACAGTAGGCTCAATACAGTAGGAACCATAGAGACTAAGAGTTTAGACACAATGCGGTAGACACACTAGACTAGACCTGAGTTCGTCACTATCAGCGGGATATGTAACCTAGACCCCGACAGCAGATCTACCATTGTTGTCAACCCCGCTTACCGTGCCACGCTGTGCATAATATGGATTATCATGGCTGTGGGAGGGGTCATGTCATGTGCGCATGCGCATGTGCAGATGTGAAGTCATGCGAGTGAAGTATCGCAGCTATCCATGGAATGCCCCTGTGCTTTTATCATGGTAGGGGTGCATAATTGTTATAAGAGCTCAGTGCAGTTACCGGCGCTCACCATGCACCAGTGCAGCGCTCACTGGCTCGCCATAGCCATAGGGCCTTCACCAGAAGGCCATTACAGTGCAAGTCTACAAGAGTGCGATACATTGTCGATAGATGCTTCGCACGTGTGCTCGGCGCTCGCGCGTAGACCTTCGACCTTCCATCCTCTCCCAGCAGGCTCTTTATTGGCTCTTCATTGGCACTTGCACTTGGCAAAAATAGTTTGACAGCAAAGCAGCGCACGTGAGTGGACATCTGCCTGCCCGATAGCAGTTCGCTGTAGAACAGATCTAACAGGAGAAGGAAACACCAGTGGAACTTTAGGCGTCACGCACATTGGTTTTAAATTTTGTACAGTTGACTGCGTAGCCTTCATCACCATCATGACATTAGGGCCAAAAAATTTCCCAAACCGCGCTCCACGTAGCTATAGGACAGCGCTAACAGCCTATATATATGGCATAGTCGACGACATAGGCATAGTTCCAGCACAGCTTTTGCATGCTGGCTGTCCGGTCCAAATACAGTAGTAAATGCGGGGCATTGGGTAATTGTAGGTCATGCTCATAGGCTGTGGTTAACCGGTTGTCTTTGGCCTCGTGCCCTCCACGTGGCCTTCTTTGCGTCTGTCTCGTGCGCCGGCAGGGCAGAATACCGAGACGCGCATCGCTGGCGTGATCCAGTTGGCGGTTGTGCCGATTGACTTTCTTGGTACAGCTGAAGAGATAAATGCCCCTGCACTGACGAATTCGCGAAGCAAAAGCAGCAACTGCGCGAAAAACATCGACGAACATTGCAAGCGCGTCGGAAACAAACCGAACGCCACACCGTGGGCTCTGCAGTCTTCTGCGGGCCTCTCGGTTTCACTGAGGCATACGAAAAGCGCGCCTAGTTCACTAACTTAGCTATTTCATTCTCGCGACACAGGCTCCCGCGTAACGGGACCCAGTTTCCAAAGAATCACTCTCTTTGGAACTCCGCTTGCCCGGTGCTTCTAGTCGCCGGGCCTAGATTCTAATGTCACTCAGTCCCGCTCGTCTGCTCTCACGAGCCAAACACGAATTACGGGGACTCGTTGACCTACATCGCTACGCGCTGCCTAATGGCAAATGGTATTTACCGAATCAAAAACTGCCCGACTTTGTGGAAGAAGCAAGACAGAAGTTGAAGCGTGATGGGGTTGTGACTTTTCCAAAGTTTCTGACCGACCCTGCTCTGTCCTCTGCCACTGAGGAGATCCTGTCCAAAGTGAAACAGTCCTACGTGGCTGACGATACGCACAACGTTTATCTTGCGCCGCCCGACCCGCGTTTTCACAAAACGCATATCCGTAACGTGGAGGGTCGCTCGTTAGTCGGCGCGACGGCGTACGACGAGCTAAATCCGCAGGGCGTCCTGCGTCGTGTCTACGAGTCCGACTCGTTGTTGTCGTTGGTGGCGGCTGTGCTCGGAAAGGAAGGTCCGTTCTACCGCCTGGCCGACCCACTGGGTGCCTGTACTGTCAACATTTTCCAGGCGGGAATGAGCCATTTCTGGCACTTTGACGAAACAGAATTCTCAGTGACGCTGTGCTTGCAAGACGCCCAGGAGGGTGGTCACTTTGAGTACACAAAACCTCTGCGCAAGTCCCGCGACGACTTGGCTGAAAAAGTCGTTGAAAGCTACGTTAAGGGCGATTTGGTGCCGAAGGTGCTTGACGCTAAACCCGGCACACTGACGTTGTTCGCTGGCCGATACAGCTTGCATCGTGTCACTGAGGTGAAGGGCGATCGTTGTCGTCTGGTGGCTGTGCTGTGCTTTGCCACTAGGCCCGACCAGCGTAACTCACCGGCAGTGCAGAAGTTGTTCTGGGGACGCAGCAAGTGAGCTACTAGCAGACGTATCATGGAGCGAGAAGCTCTAGTCTTCTGTTGGTCTGTTGTGGCTGGTTTTAGTCCGGTGCTAGGTGTGGCCCAACCACAGTGTCGGTCGCCCTCCAGCCCTCACGCTCATTTAGTTTTCGTTGGATTTTATTGTGTAGAGTGGACGTTTTCCTCTAGTCCCAGCAGCAGGTTCTCTCCGGGCTTGCCAAAGGTCTTTCCTGGCACGTCCTGTGGAAAGTCATTGTCTGCTTTTTTACGACCAATTTTGGCAGCTTGTTTCGGTAAGCTTAGACATTGGTGTGGCCACCACGTAAACTGCTTAGTCCGCACCCATACTGTTAAAACAGATGTGATTCTGCCTGACAGCGCTGCAGCTGATGCTTTGCATTGTAGATCTACGCGTGTGCGAAACTCAAATTGCTTTGCAACCGATTATAAAATAAAATTTTCAGTAACGAAACCGAAGTATCCCTGCGTGTGGTTTCAGGCATGCAGCTGTGAACAGCTGGCTTGTACATGTGGCGACCTATGCTTACATGTTGGGGTAATTGGGGCGTTATGCATGCGCCCGGTGCGTGTGAGATGAGAGTTATTGGGAGTATTACTATCATAGTTATAATAATGAGCAGCCTGGGCTCATGGCAGAGCTCAATTAATCGCGGCCGGTCTACTGATTCTATTGCAATTTGAATCTGATGTTGATTGATCAAGACCTGTATAAACATCTATTATGCAAGTGCTAGAACTTGCATCGAGCAGGTCATTTATGGAGCTGGTGACAGCCATGATAATGGCTATTATGATTTTGAATATGGCACAAACAGGCTGTGTAAAGAATCAAAAGAAGCCGTATGTAGACAGACACCATTGACTTTATTGTATGTATGTGCAGTTTAGTTTGTATACATCAGGGCTTTGCCAGACTGTTTCAGTGGTGCAGCATGAAACCTTCAGATTTTTTGAATACTGTGACAGAATTCAAATGTACACTTTGCCATTTATTTGTGAAATATACACCATGTACTAAAATATTAGCGTGTGCCAGGTATGCATATTCTAAACACCTGCATGTGTGGCTAAGCTCATTAATTAAAGCTGCATGTGAGAGGAAGATTGGAGGTGCTGGCATTCTCCATGCCAGCCCACTATGCAAGTGGGGCAAGCTGGTAAAGCCAGTTCTGTTGCAAATGTTGAGTTTACTATTCAGGGTTGTTCTCCTGTACTCAACCACTGAGAACAGTTACCAGGTGTAATACCGGTGGAACGTATGACTGACGGTTTAACAGACTCCGGGTTGATTCTCTGCATGATGTGTATGCACTGCCTGGTTGATGAACTTTACATGTTCTCAGTGTACCATCAGTGATGTACCTACATGTACATGTATATGCACAGACAAAGCAAGGAATCTGGGATTTCAGCCACCCCAGAGCCTAGAACAATTCCAGCGCTTTGGTCGTGAATGTATAGGTGGCCCATGGCTCACATCACGGGTATACCAATCACTAGACTGTGCTGCCCAAACTAAACCAGTGACCAGTTGATCATAGGTGCACCCGTGTGTAGGTCATAGAGTGTTAACATTCGGTTGCCGATTTGAGCAGGGACATTCCTCTGCTCTGAGATAAAGTATTATTGCAAAGTCTAGTGGATTTGAGCCCACAATAAAATTACCACCTGAATAGAAATTGTGTGCA
This sequence comes from Nicola tetela, assembly GCA_028565695.1. Classification (NCBI taxonomy): domain Eukaryota; kingdom Metazoa; phylum Porifera; class Calcarea; order Clathrinida; family Clathrinidae; genus Nicola; species Nicola tetela. The sequence continues at coordinate 5,263 of JAOWAW010114101.1, forward strand.
CTAACCACCTGTGCCACTAAGGATGAGCGTGCATCGAGCATGACTGCCAGAGAGGAAAGGCCATACTTCTAGTAGGTGTGTGTGGATGCAGCTGCAATATACCGTTTACTAAATTTAGCGTGTGTCTCCCACATACACAGGCTGTAATTTCCTGTAAATCACATGTGCATATGCATATCCAGTACTAAATTGCATGTGTATGTAAGGAGTTTGACATGATTAAGTTGCATATGAATAATCATTATTCATAGATTGTATGATGTTGTATAAGTACATGTACAATGCATCCTATTATTGTAAGTCTACATGTGTACAAAGCAATGAAAATTTTATCACGCAAGTATAAGTTATTGCTACTGCCGGAATTCAAAACGTATCTAGGATCCATTCTTGCTGGCAGTACAGCAGCAGATGCTCTATAGCATAGCAGATCAGCCAGTACATGTAGCCACAGTAGGACATGTACATACTGTAGAATTTTCATATGCCACCAATTTTATCCTTTGTACCTAAAGAAGTTCGTGCGAATTCTTTTTTTGTAGGATTAGCCTAGGTTTGTGTTAAGTACTTGCTTCATGCCTAGGTTTGACAAACCTGAGCTGAAACTTATATATATATATATATATATATATATGTTATTGATTTGTTTACCTAGGATTGTCCAATAACTATATTAGCAAATTGTGAGGCTTTCCTTGAAACGGCAGGTGAGAAGAGAGAATCTGAAAAAGAGACTAAAGGCAGAAAACTAGAGCTAGGATGGTAATGACAAAAAAGCACAAAGCCAAATAAGGCTTACCAGATGTACATCTAGCTGCATGATAATGAGAACAAACAGCAGAGCTTATCAAGTTTTCACACTTTAATTGGCAAATATTATGAAAGTGAAAATTACAAAAGTCCAGAATTAGTTCAGTACAAAATTACACGTATATCTACAGGTTTGTATTGAGTTAGGGACTCACTCTCAGCACCAGCGGATAAATTGCCTCTGGCCTTCCAAGTCAGGTCTACAGTGCATGTACAGGCCTGTAGTTACCTTACATAGACAACATGTACTATAAATACCATAATGGTCACGGTACCAGTACATACTATACATGAGTAGTTTACCTGGTCTACTAGCTGGAAGTCTGGAGATACTGATAATTAATTCATTGAAAATTGCAGCCTACTTCTAGTACAGTCCACCTGCCTGCAGTATAAATGAGTAGCATAGTCATAATAGTAGCATGCAGCCATTGTCAAGTTCATGGTCATAGTGGTAGCTGGCACCTCAGTTGAGTTTACCGCATTGCAGCTGCCTATTTGCGGCACCTAATTTTAGCGATTTCCGGATGTAGGACATTAATTTGGCTGTAACTAACTTTCACAATTCTCCAAATGTTTGTTCTAGTCGATATTTTCTTAGGACACAGAAGAAAGACAGCAATCATTGAAGAAGAACATGAAACTACTAGGCACAATACAACATTTTTGATATACATGTACAGTGATGGGCATACAGTTTGGTTAAAGCTAAGAGTGTAACTGTTCACTTTTTGGCATAAATTTCTTTAATCTTCCTTGGAAGCAAGGTGAGGCCATCCAGCATCAGTGGTGACGAGTCCAGTGCTCAACTCTTTTCCCCTTCAATGGAACAGTGATCATGAATCGCTATTCAGATATCTAAAAAAAACCTTACTGCGGCCCGACACACAAGTTCATGTAGGCGTGTGGCTTACAGTATTATACTAGGAAACATACACTAACACCGGGACACGAAGAACGTGGGGCTCCGTACCCAGCGTGCTATGTTCTTACTTCTTAGGCTAGCCAACAGCATGTATATACATTTAGAACATTTACTGCCCCTAATTTATTTTACGCTTCGGTTACTATTGTATACGTAGGTCTAAATGTAACCTGGATTTTGCCCGATTTCCAGCCTAGCCTGGTGTTCTTCGGCAATGCGTTCTTTGTGACCCGATGTTATCGTAATACTACCTGCGTGCACTATAGTACATACATGTAGTACAGGCCAATGAGGCTATTCGCTACTCGACAGGCCTCTGGTATACATGTATATAAGAATGCAAACAAGGGGAAACATTATATGTAATACAATACAAGTACCGTGCATATGTAAAGAGAAAGAGCCTACCACATGAATAAAGAAATGGCGATGCCTACATGTACAGCAGGTCTCATAAATAAGTTCACTTCAGCCGGGCTCGAACGTTGAACTGTCCCGGCGGCTGACGTGATGATTAATCTACTGATATCGGTTCTGCAGCTGCTATGCATGTAAGTATGCGTCTACATAGATCTTTACGTTCCAGACCCTTCCAGACCCTGCACCTGAGCTCTAGGTTGAGCTTCTTTGATACACGAGTAAATCAGTCGGAGTAATACACTGCCGCTAGCTGAACAATCGATCATGAGGCTGAGGTCACATCAAATGCTAGTATATAGTGTTTTGAACTGCATGATGATGGTGGAGGATTAGGTCTGTTGAGTTAGCCTCTGGAACGGCCAGTACGAACCAGTTCACAACGATCAGCGCCAGTTTCATTAATTTTACGTTCCCCTATTGAAGGCATTGTCTCAGAATGGAACTTTCTACGACTGCTTAGCGGACGTCTACTTGACCTGCGGCATACGGAAACTTGGATGCCTAGCAGAAACTCAGGAACATCGGCAATCTCCTTTCTGCAGTTGGTAATATAGCCAAACGTAAAATTGGCCCAATCGAAGAGGAGTAGTTTTGCCGACGTCGCTCGTCGGCGTGGTAGATTGATGCAAGGATGGAAAAGCATCATCAACGACTCTTGGAGCGCAACTACATCACCTTACTCAATGACATGGACGTGGAACACGTCAGAGACTGCATGAAGACTAGCGACTTATTCGGAGTAAACTGTGAAGAAGTACAGCGGATAGACTTAGCCCAGTCGAAACAGGAGAAAGCGCGGATCATCATCGAGTCGCTCATGCGTAAAGGAGCTCGCGCCTTCGAGTTCTTTGTCAATGCACTAAATACAGCGCGTGACAACCAGCAGTTGGCTCTAACTCTCGCAAGTGGTAAGAAACTCCTTCTTCGCTGAATGTCTAACGGTTAAACAGAGGACGGCTAGGTATATCCAGTGTACAGCGGCCCTGAGTCCTTTCCCGTCTATCAGTATACTGTCCAATGGCGTCACTCGCGTTCTTCATGTTTTAGCAAGTATCTAAAATCTACAAACCGAATGATAAAACGCAAGTTTGGCAGACCCTACTGGTCTGGTAGGTTGTAAGCATTTGTTGCCGACTTATGCCTGACAAGTACATGTATAGTATTTGCAGCCCAGGCAACACGTTGAGTAACCATCCTGATCATAACAGCTGGTTTGTTTCGCCATTCCAAAACAGGGACGTCGAAAAACGTAAACAAACATCACCGTGTGTAGATAGTCTCAACGCATTGCGAAGACCAAGAGTAATCTTTGTTTCCGCATCTTGTGGTGGCCATTTTAATTCTCTGCAGTACTAGTATGACATGCAGTTCTATTACAGTGCCACATGCAGTTCTATTACAGGCAGCAACATGTAATTCTGTGGTAATGTGACAAATAGGTCTATTACGATGACGCATGATGTATGCTGATGAACATGGGGATCTGATGAGATCAGGGGCAAGCATACGCATCATGGGTCCGCAGTGCCTGGAAATCCCCTTGACAAATTTGGCGAAGACTTTGAAGTATGAAGGACTACTGCTACTTATTTGCTATAAGTTAGCCTAGAACTACTTTTCGCAGGGCCTAGAAACCCCCTTTTAGACAACTGGAGCTCAAAATGTGGCAAAAACATACATCTGTGTTTGCCATGGTAAAACCCATGGTGTCGTTTTGAATATTTTCAGTTCCAAGTGAACTGCAGGCATTATATTATCACAACTGCTCGTGGCATTGTGAAGTATAGTATATTTTGCATCATATGTACGCACATTTAGAGCGGTCTTGTCATCGCACTAGTTATCACATTTATTGTTGTGTCATTGCACCACGTGGTCATGTCATCACTGTATAAGGTGCATGAAGCTTAATGTTGGGAGACTTTCACTAGCTGTGGCTATGGCATTGACCTGTGTGCGTGCGTGCACACGCACACACACACACACACGCACACACACACACACATACACACTCTCTCTCTCTCTCTCTCTCCTATGTCATCCTAACTGTACATGCGATGTGGCACATGCAAGTGACGCCTGTGTTGCGGTGTATATGAGATCAGTACATGTGTGATGTGGCTTTGACAATAGGTACGCATGTGATGTGGTGCGTGAGTGATGTGGTGCATGTAGTTTTTGCGTGCGACACAGTGTATGAACAGTTGCAGTTATGATGTGGTGCAAGCCTATCTTTCAAGTTAGTTTAAATCTTGGTTTTCCTGGTATGGCCCTCGGACCCGCTGCCATGTCTTACAGCCCTTCTGTCTTGATTAGGTCCCAAAACAGAATGGGCTTAGTCTTGTTCTAGTGTTGTAGGTCTCTCTCTCTCTCTCTCTCTCTCTCACTCTCCACTTCGGTTTCAGTGCAGACTGGCAATGATCAACTGATGAACAAGCCGATTGCTGCTGCTGTTATTTTCATTTCGCTTCTTCTCTTTTTGCGTGTGAGATGTGCTCTGTTGCTTGCACCTTTCTTTCCAAATTCACACACACACACACACACACACACACACACACACACACACACACACACACACACACACACACACTGTGGCCATAGCATTGACCTGTACACACACAAACACACCCACACACTCTCTCACACACATACACACACACACTGTGTGGACCATGTGGGTGTTTCTGAATGTTACTTTGGGGGTTTTAACACCATCCAACTGATGTATAAGCTTTACTTTGATATCTCTATGCACTATGCTAATGTGAGTTTGACATAAAGTGTCCAAAAAAACTGCTGGGCTTCTAATGCTTAGTGAAGGTTTTTACTGGTAAAGACACCCAGAGTTGGTTTGGAAATTGGAGGTGAGGCCCTTGCTGCTGACATTTCCTCAAGTGTGAACAGCAGTGGTGCTATAGAGAGCATCAACTTACAGCCCCTCCCCTGACTTTGCATACAGCTAGAAAGGGGCCATGCCTTTGTGCAATCAGCCATATCATGCATCCTCCTCTACATTTTCTGAATGGTAGTTGGAAACCCCTCATATCCATGACCCGTGCATGCACCTTGAGATGGTGTTGTCATGGCAATGCTGAATGCCAGATTGTGGCAAAAGGTTAGCTTACACTGCTCACCCTTCTGGTAGATAACATCATTTTTGACAAGCACAGGGAGTCTGTGGTAGGCAAGGTGATAATAAATCTTTTCAACACTGTTGAATCAGTGCTCATACTCTTATAAAATTGTCGTATTTCTAATCCCATGGATGCTGTGGTTAGATGCTGTTCAGAAGATTCATACTGTTTGGTAAAATTTTTAGATATTGTCTGCTGTCAGTGAATGACTAGATATGTAATTTGAGTCACCTTGCTGGTTTCTCACAGATGTTTGTAGTTCATAGTTCTTTCTTATTCATTTTGTTTTCTCAGAGGGCAACATTCCTCTTTATCCACGTGGCATGTTGCCTGCCGTTGTTCCACCTTCACGGGAGGGACGCTTCGACAGAGCACAAGTTTTTGGTAAGAAACGAATTCTGTTATAGGATTGGTGATGTTAATTAAGGCCAAGATGGTGGAATTATTCTGTTTGCACTCCCATGCAGCAAAAGTTGATTATTGAATCCTTTGCAATGGCCTAAAGACCAATGAATGGACAGCAGGAAACGTGAAGAATCTTCTGGAGAGAGATAAAAGTTTAAGAGTTATGATTGTATGGGCAGTAGAAGTATGCAGTTAAGAATAATTCTGCTGTGAGTAGCTGCGGATGGAAGGGAAAGAAATAACACCAGTAACCTGTGAATAGTGTACTTGACTGCTTAGAGACCTGGCCTCACTATGTGGTCAAATGAAGTGTTAATAGATCACTTGAAGAACTTTTTAACCCATTGACTCATGATGCATTGGATGGTGGACTGGTGGTAATATCACAGGAATGTGCAGCCTCTTGGGGTCTTGATGAATGGCTGCTCATGTGCTGTTTTTTAATTTTGTGCCTTTTACCAGTGCTGTAGAATGATAAATTCAGCCATTCTTAGAAACTTCTGAGAGCCACCCCTAGGACCAACAGTACAGCACATACTAAATTTAATAATCAATCTTTGATGTGTCTTGTAGTTTTTCCAAAGCCTTATGCACTGATTTCACTCTTGAAGATTTCTTTTTACTGTTGCTCTCTTTTAAAAATGGTGTATGCTGCACACACATAGGACCCTAGCCCACAGCCAATCCTACAAAACATAGACCCAGGAGAAAACTTTGTAATTGTGCCAAGGGAGAGGGACTGTCGTGGACGCTTGTATCATAAGTACAGGAAACACAAATATGGGACATATACGGGTATGCATTGCACCTCTGCAATGTGTCGATCCAAGTACTAGCAGTATGTCTGGCACCATGGCCAAGAGCGCACAAGGACATACACTGTACTGCTTTGTACGCTATGTAAAGGACAGCTAAGCGAAGCACAACCCTTCCTCCCTGGCCCCAAACTCTTTTTATTGGATATGTATATGCCGGTATCATGTCAAAACATCACTCTTCTCCGGCACAAAGTTTGTTTGGCGACGTTTCAGCCGGTTGGCCCTGACCTTCATCAGGCAATAAAAAACCCTTTGATGATTCATGCAAATGATGGTATTGGTTTGCTTGTCATTGGTTGGTGAGTTGCCCGGCCCAACCTCTATTGATAGATGTATCCACTGACACACTTACATGGTGAATCAGCTCGCTCATGACATGTATATCACCAGGCCCATCACTCGATACACATCATGGCTTTGTCAGTCCCAATGCAAACTCTTGCAAAAATGTTCCAGTGTTCTCTGGTCCTGGGGTGTCACACACCATGCAACACCCTGGTACTGGAGAAAACTTTTGACTGTTTGCAAAAAAGAGAACATGGGCACTCAGTAGGGTACTCTGTACAAACTATGTGTAATTGGGTGGGGGGGGGGGGGGGATGCAGCCCCTGTAACATACTCACACACACATGACACATGCTCATTAATGTCTGTAGGCCCTCTCCAGTCCCTACCAGGCCTGACTTGGGTTAATAAACTGTACATGTGCCGCATGATCGCTGCCATGTGCTGATTTTTTTTCATCTTGAGCTTCCAATAGTGAGATCTGCTATTTGCTAGGTATGCTAATAATTGCAAGCCACAGACAAATGATGATTGGGCAATTTACAGCATTTAAGTTACATGTTTCAGTGTAACCCAGACAGTTAGATATTCTTTAGCAAATTTGTTGATAAATGATTATCGTCTTGCTAAAGCCAGTACTTTATTTTTTTCCCTTTGCAGGGGACCGGCCGACTGTCCATGCCATGCCCGTTACTGATCGTACTATTGACAAAGAAGCAGAGCTTGTATTCGGTCATCGATGCCTAACGATCAGGCTTGTAGATGATGATCCTCTCTAAATTTTCCAAAGTACAGTTTGCCATTTAAATGCTCATCAAGCATTTCCCCGACCATGATTTTTTTTCAGGAAAAACGTATGTTGCTGTTTTTTTTTTAGCAGCTTGATTCTTTTCTACTCACACCGCGTTGTTATATTTAGTTTAGTCCTCAATCAACACTGGAAATAATTTTGGTCAGAAATTGAAGGACAAAGTACTTGTTTTTCCATGGGCAAGTGTGACATAGATTTTAAGTGTGCGCATATGTTGGTTTACAATAACAAATTTAAATTTGTGCATGCACTGTGGTCTTAAGGACCTATGCTTGAGATGTGATCACTCCTTTACAATTGCAGCTGAGTTTGATGAAGCCAGTTTTAACCAAGCATGGTGCTGTCCATTGTGATTGTGTTTGGTATGCTAATTTGAAGTAATTTCCTTCTTTTTCTTCTTCTTTCTTCTTCTTCTTCTTCTTCTTCTTCTTCTTCTTCTT
>JAOWAW010114112.1:0-13307 GCA_028565695.1 Nicola tetela
TACTACTACTACTACTACTACTCACCATACACACCACATATGCATACTCCTGTTTAACCCCTACTCACAATACACACACCTCATACTAACATGTCTGATACACACAAACCACACGAAAAACACAGTTTAGACCCCCAACAGAACAGCAAACTGATGATGGCATAGTATGCTGAAACACTTGCAATAAATCATCTTTTTCTCCTTCACTCTAGTGTCTTGTGTGCATTTATTTGCATGAACTGACTATTACTCAGAAATGGAATGAATGCTTATGTCCACATCAAACCTCTGTGTCTCTTGCAACCACAATCTTCATCACCAACCAGAGCAGACTTGGGATCATACTACATGGTACACCTCAACTCCACGTCAAAGAAGATTAGGCTATTCAGATGATAAAAGCATAGCAAGACCGGAACTGCTATTTGCAGTGGGTAAACAAGAACAAAGGTGAAGCCCAATAGGGTAGGTTGCTGGTAATGTGAAAGTGTCATTAAATAGAGTATTAACACCAACACTTAAGAACAGGGAAGACACCAGGTGTGTGTGTGTGAGAGAGAGGAGACAGGTGAAAAGGAAAGCACAGGTGCTATCCAATACTTTTCAACAGTTTCATGGCTGTCATTCCTAACATGTTTCAGGACAAGCTTAGCATACCAAGTTGTGTTGCCTGCACTCCAACCCCCTCTCCTCCCACCACACTTATGACAGTGTTGTACACTGAACATCTCATTCTAACTAATGAGCCACATCCACTCACAGTCATCAATTGTCGATTTTTTTAGTTTATTTTTTTTTTTTGAAATGCATCGATGAGAGGAAGAAGAACACTAGAAGCTGCCTGCAGCGGACAATTACGACAACCTGCAAGAACACAGAGAAAAACAGTACAACTTTTACCTACAGTAAATCAATATGATTTTAGCAACATTTATTTTTCAGCCTTTTTTGGTCCTACATCTAGGGCCCTAAAATTAATCAAGGTTGAAAATTTCGGCTTCCCATCTACATTTGTGATGTAGTGAAACACTGAAGATAAAGCAAGGCCAAAGTTTGTAGCAAAAACAGGAACTGAATCCAAACATCAAAGACCACCAATCATCAGGTAATAGTAGTACACTCAAACGTCTCCACCACCAATCACCAGGCAATAGTACAGTGAAACTTGGATAAGACGTATTCCCTTGGGAATCCCAAAAAAGTATGTACTAACAGTAACAATTGACTATACACAGGCAACACACGTGCACATGTACATGTGGTAGCAGTTTAAATCTCCATAAATTCAATGGGTTTAACTCAAATGGAAGTAGAACTGAAACAAATGGAATGTTCTTTTTCCATTCCTTATCAATGTACGAATGTTCTCAAATGTTGTACCAAGCGTAACTGATCATTTTTACCAACCTTACTGAATCTCCACAATAAAAATAAACCCAAATTCAGATGTACATCTAGTTGCAGATCATACACACCCGTATGCGTAGTAATCCGCCTACATGTACAGTACAATGTACTACTAGATCTACATGTCTTATAGTTGATGAGTAGTGTTGTATCAGCTGCGCTGCCGGCCAGATGTACTCAGTCAATCGTACTACTGGAACTAATGTACAACTAGCTATGCAGTGTATATATAGTCTGCGTATCTCCACGAACATTCGAATGTTGCTAGTATGAATGAATGCGCGAATTTTTGAACTTGATTATTTGAACATTCAAATGTTTGAACATTTGTTTCAGCTCTAAATGGAAGTACCTCTTCTGTTGACTTCAAGATCTGATGTCTATGGGAAACACAGAACTGAGGATTTGTGGATGCCAGGTGCAAAAGTACGTACTAACCAGAGATTTTTCTGCTGAGGAGGGTATTTTTAGTACGCTTTAACCACGTCTCAAAAAGTACGCCTTAGCCAAAAATAATGTATGACATTTGCGATACCCACAGTTCGGTTATTGCCCAAAAGTACCCGTTAACTGAGTGTACACACTAAGCTGGGTACATAGCAACCGAGTTCCACTGTAGTACACTCAAACACCTCCCCCACCAATCACCAGGTGATAGTAGTACACTCAAACATCTCTTATTCGAGTGCCTTGGGACCGGGCACTGCCCGTATCTCAGAATTGCCCATATCTTGGGACATCCTATTCAAAAGATGTCAATAAAATCTGGCTTTACAAATTTGAGACTTCATACGCAGTGGTAGATCTACATGCTGAAAGCGAGACCTAAGGAAGATGAAACTGTGATAAGCACTTGCCTTTTATGAAGCACCTCTAGGTTTCGTGCGTTTGAAATTAGTAAGCACTCTGGCACTAAAATTAATTTTTAGAACATGTATTCCATCATTTTTCATCATGACAATCTGCACACAGGGTGCCCAGTATACATGTCTGCCTGTATCTCAGGCGTCTGGATAAGAGACGTTTGAATGCACACAACTTGCTTAGGTTAAAATGGCACTACCACACTGTTAAAAGATAATGCTTGGATTAAGGATCAAGTCACATTGCTCAATGAAAATCCAAAGACTTTCTTTAACTATAATGGACATTACTTAACATGACACACCAGTCATAACAGGGGAAATACCCCATCAAGGGTGTAAGGTCCCCATGAAAGCGAAAGAAATTACCCAAGGAGATACATTCCCTGACAATTTTGTGCATGTAATGCTGCCATTTGAAACATGCTATGTATGCAAAGGTAAATTTGCTTAAACAGAGCTTGAAAAACCGGTCAACTAAGCATCATTTGGCGACCTTGTTTAAGGAAATGACAACCTAGAAAAAGCAGGTTGGTTGTCAAATGATGACCTTGTCTTGAAGCCTAGCGCCCTCCCTTTTCAAATTCACTCACAAGAGTGACACCCAAGATTGCACACAATCGGGTAGATCTAGTCCAAAACCAAACATTGCCTAACCAGTAATAACCCCAGCCGGGCCTGGACAACTTGTTTCCACTTATATTTGACCATTGATCACATACAACTAGAGTGGAACCTCAATATTATGACCACCCATGGGACCATGGAAAGTGGTCTTAATTTCAAGGTAGTCTTATTTCCGAATTTGGTCACAAAAGTGTACTGAAGGTAGAAGTACATGTACAGTACACACACACTTGTGGGAATTGTGTACACATGGGTGAAGTACAGAGGAAACATGAACACACACATCACATAACATTTTGTTAGAGAAAACTCTATTTTGCCTTGGAAAGTTGAATGCTTGAGGCTCTCATGATGGCTTAAAGAAGCTTTGCAAGGTTGTCTGTTTCACATTACTAAATGTCTTTGCCAAATCAGATGCTGCAGCCTTCTGCAGTTCACTTTCTGCAAACATAAGAGCAAAGACTCTGTCAAGCCCCTTGCTTGCAGCAAACACCTTTAACTCTGTAATCCACTTGGTGGTATCTGTAAAGGTTGTGATGGCCGGGGTAACTCTGAGATCCTTGTCGTCAGCTTCTTTGTTGTCCTCATTCTCATACTCGTCCTCTGCTTTTTCAGCCAGGAAGTCTGCCACCAGTGTCTTCCCACCCATCAGCAAGGTCCTCACCACAAGGAACCCCATTCTCAATTCCATGGTCATAGGCTTTGGCAGCTGAGGACAAATCACAGCGGCAGGCACGATTTCAGCAAGTGGCTGGTCATCATCATGCTCATCATCATCAGTGTTGGCACCATCAGCAACTGTCTGGAGAGGGATGCCAGCCTTTTGGAAACATGTGACTGTGGATGCCTTCATACAGCCAATTGCCTGCTTGATCCAGTGGCAGGCATTCAGGCAGTTGATGCTCTTTGCAAGAGTAGCTACACCCAAGGAAGAATCTAGCTTGCTGAGAATTGACCTCAGCAACTTCCTCCAATAATGGCATTTAATGTTCTTGATGATGCCAAGGTCCAAGGGCTGTAGGAGAGAAGTTGTGTTGGCTGGAAGGAACTTCACACTGACATTGCAAAGTTCCAGATCCTGAGGATGTGATGGTGCATTGTCCAACAACAGTAGGACTTGTCTCTCCTCAGCATGCATCTTCCTGCTGAAGTCAGATATCCAATCATTGAAGATGGTCGTGGTCATCCAGGCTTTATTGTTGGCTGTCCACTTCACCGGCAGAAAGTGAAGATCATGGTTTTTGAAGCACCTTGGCTTCTGTGCATGTCCAATGACCAACGGGGGTTCAAAATCCCTGACAGCGTTCACACAAACGGCAACAGTGAGTCGGTCTTTGGACTTCCTCCAGTGCAGTCACTCCCTTGAACAGCATGGGTTTTATCAGGAAGGGTGCGGAAGAAAAGGCCTGTTTCATCCATGTTGAAAATGTCTTATGGTTTGTACCCTTTGACAATGTCAGGCAGCCTATCCTTCCAGCTGGTAACAGTGTCCATGTCGACACTTGCACATTCTCCCGAGAGTGTAGTGGTAGCTATGTTGTGCCTTGCTTTGAAGCGCTGCAGCCACCTGTTGGTCCCAAGGGCATTGCGGTGGCTATGGTGTGCCTTGCTTTGAAGCGCTGCAGCCACCTGCTGGATGCTTTGAACTCCTTGTGGAGTCGGAGTCCGTATTTGTGGGCCTGCTCCTGAATCATAGGGCCACTAACAGGAGAATTTTGAGAGCGAATTTTTTGAAACCATTGCCATGTCAGCTCATCTACATCATCATGTTAACATCAATAACAAAAGCACTTCTGTTCGTGTACCGCATTTTCCTCAACCAACTCCAAAATCTCTGCCTTACACTTCAGAACCAGCTGCACCTAGGTTTTCCTGATGCCAGACTGTTAACAACTTGCCTTTGACTACAACCTGAACACACGTTGATAAGCTCAACTTTCTTCTCCTAGGTCAATTCCACTCTCTTTCTGCTGAAGTGACGACATTTTGCAGGAGAAGAAACAAACCAATGACGTCGACAGCAACAATGTGAAAGAAACTTTTGAGTCAGATGCACCGGATGCCAGCTGCAAAGCATACATGGTGGACAATGCGCATGGACCGAAACTTAGTATGCCCATGCCCTGGGCTACGCAGAGTCTGCAGCTTGCAGCCATGATCATTCATTTCACTCAGAACTCATCACATGTACCATACATGTACTTTGTAGATCTGGCAGCCACACTTGTTATCACTAAAGTAGTCGTTTTTCTGAGGTAACTTCTCAGTCGTTCCAACGTATCGGGGTTGGGAAAAGTGGTTGCAAAACGGAATTGCAAGGTGGTCATATTTCTGAGACAAGAATGTACAGACATGAATGGCAGAATTTTTGGGACCATAAAATGTGGGTGCAGTTTTGAGGTGGTCCCATTTGTGAGGTGGTCATTAGGTGAGGTTCCACTGTATGTGCTGTATGCCGTCAAGCCACGGCACCAAGGGTCATCATGCATGCATGTTCAGCCAAATGTGAAGCATACGCGCTGCCATTTTTTGGCACCATGACAATCAAAGCCTGGCCATGGCAGCTGCGCTTGAAAGGGGTTGTCACTGGTCACCATGTACATGGCCATACCTCTGGCAGCAGGTGCGAGCCCAAGAGTAAGCACTGAGCAGCAAGAGTGATTAATCATCTGCCGGATCGCTCTCCATCATTATTTCTATCTGGTGACCAAAGTTTTTCATCTATATTCTGTTTCATTTTCAAGTGTGACTGTTGCAGTTTTGGTCCTTTTTTTTACTTGAAAACAGCCAGTTGATGTACAAAAGGACACAACATGGACAACAACAAAAAAAACAGCTAGTAAAACACACCATAAGCCTGAAATTACTATGAGTCAGGCGTGTAATTGGCGCGTGATCCATGTCATTCAGACACCACACCAGCTGGGACAATTTCTATGTTTAGTTCAACTAAAGTGTTGGGATCATCTGACGTAACAGAAAGAAACAACATTTTGGGCTACTTGCTGAAATGAACTGTTGAGAATGGTCCAGGGGTAGATAATCTTTAAAAAATTAGTTGCCACATATAAGTTGTATCAAAGTAAAAGCATCTGTGAAAGTACCAAAAATAGCCTAAAAATGCGTTCTGAAAAGGTAATTTTTTCAAACTTCTCTGGGGGAGTATGCCCCTAGACACCCTAGAAAGCTTGGGCTTTGCCCTCATATGGCTGCGCTGCAGCCAGATACATATGTATGATGACCTTCAGATCAATTTTGATGACATGAATTTTCTCCTAAACCATCAAAATATGATTACAGTAAAAGACATTTTCCAAGCTCAGTCAAAGAACTGATAAGCCAGTCCACATGGCTGCACGTTCTGCTAAATAGCACCCACTTAGAAAGATTCAACTTGATTGCCATGGCAGTACACAATTAATATTGTACATAGGGTTAAACTGTTGGCCATGTATTGCTATACTGCACATAGGGTTAAACTGTTGGCCATGTATTGCTAGAGTGCCATCCTACCTCATCGAAAGCACGTGAATTAACCAAAAAACGCAACCACACACCCAAAATGTCATTACCTTTATCAAAAAGCACTATGCTGCCTTCTCTTCTTTTGCCATCGGCCTGCAGATGTAAACAAGGCATGATTATGTCTCGGCTTTACCACAAAACAATACCCAAGAAGCTGAATCAATGAAAGAAAAAGAAGCACAGTCCAAATGGCATCAGGGTTTATCTTGTTATACCAATGTAGCAGAGTTTGGACATTTGTTCAACAAAATGTGCCGACAAATAAAAATGAAGCAAATGCATAGACGAATTGCTCTCTTCCATCATACCATATTTCCAGAAATAACAGACCACGCTTAATCAGGAGACCAGAGTAGCGGTGGAATTGAAAAAATTATACACCACGCTCTGTTTGTAGACCGGTCTATTAATAGAGTACTGTACAGTTGAACTCACGTATAACATACTCGCGTAAACTCTCAGATATAAAGTACGAGTTTCATGGCACCAATTGTATCTCCATAAACGCATGTAGAAAAATTTCCTGATAAAACATACTCGCAGAACATACATCTCATTTAGAAAATACTTTTTTCATGGTCCCAAAAGCACTTCGACTCTGATAGTATGTACTTAATTACGGCAGTTCTGAAAAGCCTTGGTCTGTTGAAGACCACTGTGAACATGATTTGGTTGAAGCAAGAAAACTTAAAGTGACAATTTGAAGGTTCAGACATGAGCATTGACAAGAGAACATCATCAAGAGGTTTGTGCTTTTGTAGTCAGAGAACCCCAGAGGATTTGAATGCTGTACAGCTGCTAAAGAAACTTTGTTTTACTGCAAGACCATGACTCTCACAAAAGACAATGGATGATTTCTTTTTGAAAGACTGTTAAGACTCATGTGTTGTGTTGACTCTTCGTAAGTCATTGTTACATTGTATCTGTATCATGGTAAATCTTTGCTGCTTTGACGCTCACTTTAATGGGTCGAGGAGAACATTGTGAATTTGTCAAGACTGACCTTGCCTGTCTTGTAAAGATAACAAATTTTCATGCTGGTGATTCATTCAGACTTTAACTAAAATCACAGTATCTTGGGAAGGACTTCATCTATAATGAGATTTAATATACACAGCATTCATATACATGTATATTGAGATCCCCTGATGGCTTCCTGGAGGGTTTCATTAAAGAGATTTTGGGCCATGAAGGTCAACCTCAGATATAAAATACTTTGATCCACTTCCCCTCGTAGTATGTTATAACAGAGTTTGACTGTACATGTACAATAGTATAGTGCATGATTGATATTTGGCCAGTGAGTCTGGAATTTATGTTTTGATCCCAGGTAAGTGACACAGTTAACTAACTTGAAAAAAAAAATTAAAATTTATCCCTCATGGACATGGATTTTTTTTATCTCTCACCACAGTAGTTTTCAGTGGCCTGGCAGAAAAAAATGACACTGACCATTCATCTGCATTGGTTGAAAAAATAGTAGACCATGCTCCAATAATAGACTATGCTGAAATTATCGATAGAGGTTTAAAAAAATAATAGATGAGGCCATTATTTGCAAAAATACAGTATATTAAAATACAAGACAGCACAAATGGTTAGATGTGTACAACACATCTGCTATCTGTTCAGATTCTAGACGAGGGGAATGAAACTACATGTACATACCGGTACACCCCAACGACAACAGCATGATCTCTTTCGTAAGGCTCCAAGGTTAGCTGCTCCTTCGGCTTGAGTTTCTCTTTCCGGAGCTTCTTTACTTCACTGGCGAATACTGCAGCAGGTTCAGCTGTACTGTCAACACAGTTTGCCTGGGAGAGAAAGAGAGAGTGAAAATGTGTCAGTGTGATAAGGAGAGAGAGGAAATACACAAAGAGATGGGGGAGGGAGGAGAGAATTCAGCGTGGTTGACAAACTTGAAAGTGTTTCTTCCTTATTACAAAAATCACTTAGACCTGCAAAGACTTGTGAAATGGATCCAAGGTGCATACTGGCAGAAAGAAGTCGATGAAGACACAACATGTACAGCTAGAGTTTTGGCACTGCCTTGCTTTGGAATAACAAAAAAAAAAAACTTAGAAGGCTGTTCTCTAGTGCCAAGCTGGTCTCCATGTGACAGATTCGGTTTATTACTCTACAATCCTGAAGGTTTCTTTTCATAGCTAACTGGCCTGCACTAGAGGTCTGTCACAATTCTCAGCACATTCTCTGCAACCAACATCAACAACTACTTGGCAAAACAGTGGAACATTAAAACATACCTTAATAGAAATGACAAAGTGGCCCTCGTTTTTCAAGAAGTGCCGTGCATTGAAAGCAACAATTCTTGCCTGATCAGGCTGAGCGACATCAGCAAAAATTGTGTCCACCATGCCTAACAATAACAAAAAAATAGTAAAATTAGCGACCAAAACTCCCCTTTTCTGCTTCTCTCTGTCACTCTCAAATCCTCTCCTCTCAAGTGCTGGGGCAGGCAACAAACAAAAATGAGAGCTTTGCAAACCATACTTACCAACAAGCATACGGTATTTGTATGGGTGCCGTGCGTCCTCAATGATTGGAATAATGTTCGTTCGCTTCTTCGCGACATTAATGAGATCTCGCCCTGAACGATGTGAAAATTCTACAGCATAGACAGCACCCTCCTGCAGAGCAAACAAGAGCACATTGCACCAGCTAAGCCCCAAAAAGAAACAGCCCCTCTGAACAAACATACTTGTTAACACATCCTTTTAAAAGACCAAATACGAGTTAGACAAACTAACCGGTCCGACAATGTCAGCAACATGTGATACGGTAGTTCCTGAGGCAGCCCCAAGGTAAAGAACTTTGCTTCCAGGAGGCATATGTATATTGGCAACGCCACCCAATATCGCAGCAGCGAGCTTTGATCTGAAAGGGTTCCACACTCTGTATTCAACTTTGTCACCATCTGCCTGTGTTGGTAAGCAGAAAAGGAATGAGCAACACAGGTCACATTCTGCTTTGCTTCCCTTATGAAATCTACCATCAGTATTTGCAAAGAGGAATACAAATTGCTCTGACATAAAAATAACCCATTAACCAGGGTATTTATTGTTTTAGATGTACTGTAATCAACCTCAAAGATCAAATCAAGAAAAAAGAGGTTAAGCAAATGGTGTAATTCCAGACATTGCTCACACTGCTAACCTGAAAGTTAACCTCAGCTTGAGATCAGTCCAACCTAGATAGCCCAACCCAAATTTGCAGGGCAGACATTCTCCAAGAAATAAAGAGGAACCATTCTGGCATTCGTATTCAAATCGAAACATCATATTCCTGGGAATGTTCAGAGCTCTATAATGCTATCCATGCATACCATAATGACCCACACAGTGAAACAACAATATGTTTAAAATAAGTCTCACACATGCAAACTTGTAGTAGTCATCCACACAGAAAAAAAAAACATCAGAAGAAATTCTACATCAGCATTGTGGCACTGACAAGAGAAACTTCAAAGTACTCAGCACTCCATGTCCTCTGAGAACAAAATAATCAAATTCAGGTAAAAGAGAGCTGTCAACTTACCTCAACTTGAATCCTCTTCTCTCCATAAACGGCATCTCCAGGAACTAAATTGCGTGTGACCAAGGCATCTTCCTTCCCTCGTGCAATAAATACACCTGTCCGCCGGGTTGCAGCACACAGGAAACACACCAAAATGTTAAAGAGATGAGAATAGGTAATGGAAACAGCCAAAACTCACACATCATCTGTTACCTTCATGGCGATGAGGCTCAATGGTGACAGTTTTGCCTCCTCGCATACCTCCACCCCCTGTATTTGACAACATAAAAGGAAACTTTTTAGCAAGGCAGAGAATAGCAACTTCCAAGAAGGAAACACCAACCTCGTCCACCACGAAATCCACCTCTGCCGCCCCCACGGCCACCACCTCGTCCGCCACGGAACCCTCCGCCACCTCTGCCACCTCCTCCACCACGGCCTCCTACAACAATAGAATGGTCAGTGATTAATTTTCTCTAACCAAAGCGTTGCCAAAAGAGTAAACAAGATGCATCCATGTTTACTCTTAACAGAAGAGTAGGGCGTTAAACCAGTGAGGCAAATAAACAAGTACAGGAGGCTGCAACATCTTTGCCACCTACCCTATCAAAGAAAAGAACAGCTGCGTTGGTGTCATCTGCTACAGCAAAACAGCAAATTTTTGTGGTGGGTCTTGTTCGCATTTTTGGCAAGCCAGCCCATTCACGTCTGGTTAGCTTCATGATATTACAATAACCTGGCACATTCTTTAGCCGTGGAATGCATCTAAAGTTTGTGATTTCCATCCATTCACAAACTTCACGAAGCTTTCCCTCCTGCAAAAATTTCTCATTTTACAGTAATTATATGGATAAAGGTGAATTATCTACCACTTCAAAGCAAGTTGAAGAGGATGCTGAATAATGTTGAATGTAGATCTTGTAAAGTCTATGCAAACCTCATTGGTGTGTTGACATGTTGATTTTTCTTGCCTTGATGAGACTAAGTTTAAGGTGTACAGTTGACATTAGATCACTGTGCAATTTGCTGCAATGTAATGTCAACTAGAAATATTTGTGGTTGCCCACGAATGCTACGACACATTTTGCCCAGGAATCACTACCATTATCAATCACAGCAGCACAGGTTGTTTAAGCAGGTGGTAGTTATACAGACCGAAAGAAAAATTGCAAACACTTAATGCATAATCCCAGCTGCCCAGCGGTGATGCGCACACATACTTGTTCGTGGGGAGATCTACATGGAGCTGGATAGAGAACGATTACTTGCTGCTGGAGTTCTGGGCCACATGATTCACTCATCAAAAGCACCACATGACAGCCACACACAATCAACCTCCTCACCATAGAGTTAGGTCATTTCCTGCACGCGAAGATCTCACAATTCTGCACGAACCAGTAGTGCACACAGACCAGATACATACGAACTTTGCTTCTAACGCGCTCTCACTACGAACAATCATCCAAGGTCCAGATACTCCTACCATAGGAAATCTTGTCGGAAAAAACACATCGAGGAACTCTTCAGGCAACTTCTTATCTGCTTTACGTAAACATTTCTATGGTGTGAAAAATTATTCTCGGCTAAGTTTAATGCTGGGTCCGACTATTGGAACTGAGGTGATGGTCCGGACATGATGTGGAAAGTTTAGTAATATGAATAGACGTTACGGTCAGTTACAAGACCTATTGTTCCTGAAGTCAAGGACGGTGAACTGCGCGCGCCTGTGTTAACGATAACGGACCTTAGGAAAGTCGTGGCTCTCAAAGAGGCACACAACCTACACGTAGCTACCCCGCTTAACAATTGTACAGTTTTATCTGCCTGAATCAAAAAGTTGTCACATAACAGTTAATGCTGGTTACACTGGTGCAATTTACAATGTACCTTTTTCTTTGTCAAACGATACATTATCAGAGCACCTAAAGCCTAAAAAAGCTTCATGCCTCTACTATGCAACAAAGGCAGTTTACGTGACAAAAAAAAAAAGTAACAAGCCCATCAACGCTTCATCAAAAGTATCTTAAAGCAGGCCATGACTAAGAAGCTTCCCGGGAGTAAACTTTAACGGGATTACAGCACTCGCTTAAGTTCGACAGGGATCAGACCAAGGAAGACACATACCTCCTCGTCCCCCTCCGCGTCCACCGCCTCGAGGTGAAAATCCTAGACACCAGTAAAAACATTCCGGTCCTCAGAAAATCCTTCGCAATGCAGCCAAAACGAATAAGTAGAAAACTAACCTGGCCTTCCCATTTTTAAAATACTGCCTGCTGTCAGCCTCGAGGAGCAAGGCAAGGATTTGTCCAAAACATACAGGCCAGCGCTAGTGAGTATACGTTATGTCCAGTGATCCTCAGCGTCGGATGTCGGATATCGATGAAGCTGGCCACCGTTCGCATGTTCCGCCGTCGCCATTTTGTTTGTTTGCGCGAGGAACCCAGCCTCGTTCCCAGACTCTTTCGAGCAGAGACTCACGCAGCCTGGGTTGACTTGTTGGTGGTCTATCATTTCATTCGTTGGCATTTCTTTATTTCTTAATACCCTCGAAGAATGGCCCAAGGCCGGTGAGAGGGGGCACCAAATGATAAGGAAAAACTGGACATTGCCGCTTGATTTACGTAATTGCTCTTCTCACATAGCTTCTGCAACATTTATCTTTGTCTGAGTCTCTATTAGTTGTAATACTCTTTATTGAGAAAGAGTTGCCCCAGACACCCACCTCGGATATGTCTACCTATGTGGTTGAAACTAAATAGACATACAAAGTTCTGTAGAGCTGCGGGAGGTACATTTTATACTGAGCAACATATAAGTCTGGGTGCGTGGATGCGCAGACCACCGACCCTCTACCAGTCAGGTCTGTGTTACAACATAATATAAAAGCGAGAAGACAAAAGTACAGAGAGACGGAGATGGCCTACTGTATGCATGAAAAGAAAAAAGTGACGCCCTCCTAATGGGTCTTGTCACATAAACCAAATTAACAGGACCATTTGAGAATGGAGAGAACTCAGGGGTAGTGTGGTCCAGGACAGTTCAGTGTGGGAATGGAAGATAGCATAAGAGCATAGAGCAGCAAGTCGTGATACTACTGGGTAAGAGCAAAGTTGTCAAGGAAAGATTGTTGATTCAGGGGGTAAGATAGATGTTAGGACAGAAAAGTTAGAGTCAGATAAGAACTCCCAAGATCCAACTTCAAGGGAAAAGAAGTGAGTGTAGTAAGCCCTTGAAGAAACTTACTGGGCGTAGGTCGGAGAAGCGTAGCAGTCTTTTATTATTATTATTATTATTATTATTATTATTATTATTATTATTATTATTGAGAATAATTTATTTATTTATTTATTT